>CM055729.1:28343312-28351549 GCA_029465975.1 Dallia pectoralis
TAATAGAGATGGTCTTTATGTTACAGAACTATACACCTGTCCCATTCACCAAATGATCATTAATAGAGATGGTCTTTATGTTACAGAACTATACACCTGGTCCCATTCACCAAATGATCATTAATAGAGATGGTCTTTATGTTACAGAACTATACACCTGTCCCATTCACCAAATGATCATTAATAGAGATGGTCTTTATGTTACAGAACTATACACCTGTCCCATTCACCAAATGATCATTAATAGAGATGGTCTTTATGTTACAGAACTATACACATGTCCCATTCACC
This sequence comes from Dallia pectoralis, assembly GCA_029465975.1. Lineage (NCBI taxonomy): Eukaryota > Metazoa > Chordata > Actinopteri > Esociformes > Umbridae > Dallia > Dallia pectoralis. The sequence goes on from CM055729.1 coordinate 28,343,604, forward strand.
AAATGATCATTAATAGAGATGGTCTTTATGTTACAGAACTATACACCTGTCCCATTCACCAAATGATCATTAATAGAGATGGTCTTTATGTTACAGAACTATACACCTGTCCCATTCACCAAATGATCATTAATAGAGATGGTCTTTATGTTACAGAACTATACACATGTCCCATTCACCAAATGATCATTAATAGAGATGGTCTTTATGTTACAGAACTATACACCTGTCCCATTCACCAAATGATCATTAATAGAGATGGTCTTTATGTTACAGAACTATACACCTGTCCCATTCACCAAATGATCATTAATAGAGATGGTCTTTATGTTACAGAACTATACACCTGTCCCATTCACCAAATGATCATTAATAGAGATGGTCTTTATGTTACAGAACTATACACCTGTCCCATTCACCAAATGATCATTAATAGAGATGGTCTTTATGTTACAGAACTATACACCTGTCCCATTCACCAAATGATCATTAATAGAGATGGTCTTTATGTTACAGAACTATACACCTGTCCCATTCACCAAATGATCATTAATAGAGATGGTCTTTATGTTACAGAACTATACACCTGTCCCATTCACCAAATGATCTCATCAAATGAACATGTTTTTACTGTGGTAATTGTACCAATTAGTCCTCGTCGTTCACAGATGCTTTTTTGTTTAACATGGAATTATAGTTTTTGTGAGAAGTCAGACTCTGCAGCACTGATGGGTTACCATGGCGATGCCCATCATCAACATGAATACTTATGTTGTTGACAACTCAATGGAGGACAATTGTGAGCTCGTTCACTGTGAGGGTTATTTTAAGTAATTTCCCTATGCAGTACGTCTGTTAACTAGAATCTGAGAGGTCTGCCACCTTATTGTGCCTCAGTTTCATCTCCCTGTCGCCACAACGCTTTCAATGTGACACAACACAACCGACTCCAGAGAATCACGAGACAAAGCCAACTATAAATATTTCATCCCAGCGGCATAGATTCAAGCACTTGCAATATCAAAACGAGGACAGGTTATTTTAATAACACCTACATGAGGCTATAGACCAATCTCTGTGGTTAATTCTCGTTCTTATTACATGAGGCTATAGACCTATCTCTGTGGTTAATTCTCGTTCTTATTACATGAGGCTATAGACCAATCTCTGTGGTTAATTCTCGTTCTTATTACATGAGGCTATAGACCTATCTCTGTGGTTAATTCTCGTTCTTATTACATGAGGCTATAGACCAATCTCTGTGGTTAATTCTCGTTCTTATTACATGAGGCTATAGACCTATCTCTGTGGTTAATTCTCGTTCTTATTACATGAGGCTATAGACCAATCTCTGTGGTTAATTCTCGTTCTTATTACATGAGGCTATAGACCAATCTCTGTGGTTAATTCTCGTTCTTATTACATGAGGCTATAGACCTATCTCTGTGGTTAATTCTCGTTCTTATTACATGAGGCTATAGACCTATCTCTGTGGTTAATTCTCGTTCTTATTACATGAGGCTATAGACCAATCTCTGTGGTTAATTCTCGTTCTTATTACATGAGGCTATAGACCTATCTCTGTGGTTAATTCTCGTTCTTATTACATGAGGCTATAGACCTATCTCTGTGGTTAATTCTCGTTCTTATTACATGAGGCTATAGACCTATCTCTGTGGTTAATTCTCGTTCTTATTACATGAGGCTATAGACCTATCTCTGTGTGTCACGAACCGTGTAAGGTGTAGTGCAGTAAGCCATTTGCAGAGCCCAGGTAATCCGTTAACAAGGTTTATTACGGCACAAAGGCAACATAAAACAAACCACGAACGGCGAAACAAAAACTAACTGGCTAATGAAAACAACAGTGCGCATATAGCGTCTTACTCAATTCCATATAACAACGGTAGTCTATCAATACACTCACCTCAATATAACGTGGTGACATACAACAATGAACAGCAACCAGTGACATCTAGGCAATCCCTTTATAACCCAGTGATTACAAATCCCCAACAGCTGTAACCAACATAAACCAGGAAGTGAGCACCCGAAACCAGACACTGCAGTACCCTAACTCACCACTCGTGACACTTAAGGCTAGCTCCCAGATAGCCAACAAGAACCAACATTAACAACAACACCAAAAAAAACAAGGGAGCAACAGGCAAGGACCCACTGTCACACCCAAAGGGTTAGTCCCAGACAGCAGGTCCAGCCCTTAAAGGGGGCCTTGGTGGCCCGACGTCTTGTGCGGCAAGGCTTCCGCCATCTTGGGTGGGCGTGGCGGCGGCCATCGTGGTCGGCGTGGCGGCGGCCATCGACGTGGGCGTGGCGGCGGCCATCGACGTGGGCGTGGCGGCGGCCATCGACGTGGCGGGCGGCGGCCATCGAGCGTGGCGGCGGCCATTTCAGGCGACGTGGCGGCGGCCATTTCAGGCGGCGTAGTCTCCGCCATATCATGCGGTGACGCTCTGGGAGCTCTGGCAGGCGGTGACGCTCTGGGAGCTCTGGCAGGCGGTGACGCTCTGGGAGCTCTGGCAGGCGGTGACGCTCTGGGAGCTCTGGCAGGCGGTGACGCTCTGGGAGCTCTGGCAGGCGGTGAGGCTCTGGGAGCTCTGGCAGGCGGTGACGCTCTGGGAGCTCTGGCAGGCGGTGACGCCTGGGAGCTCTGGCAGGCAAGGACGCTCTGGGAGCTCTGGCAGGCAAGGACGCTCTGGGAGCTCTGGCAGGCGAGGACGCTCTGGGAGCTCTGGCAGGCGAGACGCCTGGGAGCTCTGGCAGGCGAGGACGCTCTGGGAGCTCTGGCAGGCGAGGACGCTCTGGGAGCTCTGGCAGGCGAGACGCTCTGGGAGCTCTGGCAGGCGAGGACGCTCTGGGAGCTCTGGCAGGCGAGGACGCTCTGGGAGCTCTGGCAGACGAGGACGCTCTGGGAGCTCTGGCAGGCGAGACGCTCTGGGAGCTCTGGCAGGCGAGGACGCTCTGGGAGCTCTGGCAGGCGAGGACGCTCTGGGAGCTCTGGCAGGCGAGACGCTCTGGGAGCTCTGGCAGGCGAGGACGCTCTGGGAGCTCTGGCAGGCGAGGACGCTCTGGGAGCTCTGGCAGGCGAGGACGCTCTGGGAGCTCTGGCAGGCGAGGACGCTCTGGGAGCTCTGGCAGAGGAGGGAGATGACACTTCGGGAGCTCAGGCGGAGGTGGGAGCGGCCAATCCTGAAACTCTGGCGGAGGAAGGAGGAGCCACTCGTCGACACACTCATGCTGAGGGGGGAGGGACGACTCCAAGGCCTCATGCTGAGGGGGAGGGGCCACTCGTCGACACGCTCATGCTGAGGGGGAGGGGCCACTCACGACACGCTCATGCTGAGGGGGAGGGACGACTCCAAGGCCTCATGCTGAGGGGGGAGGGGCCACTCGTCGACACGCTCATGCTGAGGGGGAGGGACGACTCCAAGGCCTCATGCTGAGGGGGAGGGGCCACTCGTCGACACGCTCATGCTGGAGGGGGGGGGGAGGGGCCACTCGTCGACACACTCATGCTGAGGGGGAGGGACGACTCCAAGGCCTCATGCTGAGGGGGAGGGGCCACTCGTCCGGGCACTCACGTTGAGGAGGGAGGAGCCGCCAGGGCACCCAAGCAATGGTGGGAGGGGCTCCTCTAGGCACTCACCCTGGAGTGGAAGAGGCTGGTCCTGCAGGGTGAAACCACACCCCCACCATCTCCTTATCACTCCGGGCGGCTGGCACCCAGGCCCTTAGGTGGTCTCTGGGCCCTGGAGGTTGGTGGGCGGAAAGGGTAATCACCCGGCTGAGCTAGCTGTTGCTGCAGCCCATGGCTTTTGCTGGCCCTGGCTGCAGCACCGAGCAGTGGGGCTGCTGCAGCACCAGGGTCGCGGGTGTTCTCTCTGCGGACCTCCGTGAACACCCCTGGTTAGCTCCCCCCAAAATTACTTTGGGGGCGCCCGGATGTCCCTCTTGCCTTCATAGAAGGCCCGTGGACCCATTGTCACTGACCCTGAATGCTGCAAAGATGGTTCATATACAGCATACGGTCGGAGACGTAGCCACTGCTCCTGTGGTGTCTCCGGCCGATTCCCACTCCCACCGCTCCGTGGGTGACGGTGAGCTTCATCCGACGGGGCGCTATAGCTTGCCCCGCAGAATCCACTCACCGTCCGACTCTGCTGGCTTCGGTGGCTGTTCATTCTGTCACGAACTGTAAGGTGTAGTGCAGTAAGCCATTTGCAGAGCCCAGGTAATCCGCTAACAAGGTTTATTACGGCACAAAGGCAACATAAAACAAACCACGAACGGCGAAACAAAAACTAACTGGCTAATGAAAACAACAGTGCGCATATAGCGTCTTACTCAATTCCATAACAACGGTAGTCTATCAATACACCTCACCTCAATATAACGTGGTGACATACAACAAATGAACAGCAACCAGTGACATCTAGGCAATCCCTTATAACCCAGTGATTACAAATCCCCAACAGCTGTAACCAACATAAACCAGGAAGTGAGCACCCGAAACCAGACAGTGCAGTACTCCTAACTCACCACTCGTGACACTGTGGTTAATTCTCGTTCTTATTACATGAGGCTATAGACCAATCTCTGTGGTTAATTTCGTTCTTATTACATGAGGCTATAGACCTATCTCTGTGGTTAATTCTCGTTCTTATTACATGTGAGGCTATAGACCTATCTCTGTGGTTAATTCTCGTTCTTATTTTAGAGGCTACAGATTTTCTCGCCTGGCCATACATATTCTTTTCCTGCTATTACCTAGTCATGTTACAATACGTGCTTTTAACCTAGTCGTGTTACAATATGTGCTATTACCTAGTCATGTTATAATACGTGCTATTAACTAGTCATGTTACAATACGTGCTTTAACCTAGTTGTGTTACAATATGTGCTATTACCTAGTCATTTTATAATACGTGCTATTAACTAGTCATGTTATAATACGTGCTATTACCTAGTCATGTTACAATACGTGCTATTACCTACCTACGTTTAAAAGGTGGAAAAACTGTTAAAAGATGTGGACAGCCTAAAGAAATTAATGATTCGGGTGTGTGTCTAACCTTTTGACTGGTACTTTTAGTCGTTACTCAGTCCTGACTTCAGCCTGCCTTATTCCTTACCGGCCTGGGCCCTTTGAAACTTTTCTCTTTTGCGCCCAAGGACTGTGCCCTTAAATGACAGCTGACACTGGAGGTGACGGAGGTGTCTGGGCTAACCTGACAGATGTGAGATCTGACAGTGGTGAGATCTTTGACAGTGGTGAGATCTGACAGTGGTGAGATCTGACAGTAATGAGATCTGACAGTGGTGTGAGATCTGACAGTGGTGAGGTCTGACAGGAGATCTGACAGTGGTGAGATCTGACAGTAATGCGATCTGACAGTGGTGAGATCTGACAGTAATGAGATCTGACAGTGGTGAGATCTGACAGTGGTGAGATATGACAGGAGATCTGACAGTAATGCGATCTGACAGTGGTGAGATCTTGACAGGAGATCTGACAGGAGATCTGACAGTGGTGAGATCTGACAGGAGATCTGACAGTGGTGAGATCTGACAGGAGATCTGACAGTGGTGAGATCTGACAGTGGTGAGATCTGACAGTGGTGAGATCTGACAGTGGTGAGATATGACAGTAATGCGATTTGACAGTGGTGAGATCTGACAGGGCCGACACAGACATCCATCGCATTGACTCCGGGTGGCAGTCGTGATGTGTGTACATCATGTCCCATCATGCATCAGAGTGAAGGCTCATTTTGGGCTGTGTTTAGGGAGCCCATTCCTGGCGTGGGTCTGCCATACATCACCTCTATCTTAGTGGATACTCCGTCACCTGGCAGAGCGGCTGGGGATTGTGAATAACGAGGCTCTGTATCCTGGGGCCTCCATCTGTACGTATCCATATTGGTGAGACCTGCGTTAAAGGGTCTGAATTAACCACGGGAGGAATTAGACTTAAGGGTTAAGCCTACTATCTCTACCTGGGTGTAAGATAACCTATAATCTAAGTCAATCAGTCATTTTATCAAAACTATACCCTTTTCATAAACATTACGTTATGCTATGTTCGAAAACGACTTTAGATTTTCGAGCACAGTGTCTGGTTATGAGCGGGAGAGGGGGTTATAACAGGTTATATGGTGGTAGAGGGAGGTTGATGGTAAAACTGTTATGAAAAAATGTGTAACTGGTGAGATGAGGTTATATCTGGTTATAAGCGGGAGAGGAGGTTATATCTGGTTATAAGTGGGAGAGGAGGTTATAGCTGGTTATAAGCAGGAGTGGAGGTTATATCTGGTTATAAGTGGGAGAGGAGGTTATAGCTGGTTATAAGCAGGGAGAGGAGGTTATATCTTGGTTATAAGCAGGAGAGGAGGTTATATCTGGTTATAAGCAGGGATAGGAGGTTATTGCTGGTTATAAGCAGGAGAGGAGGTTATATCTGGATATAAGCAGGAGAGGAGGTTATATCTGGTTATAAGCGGGAGTGGAGGTTATATCTGGTTATAAGCAGGAGAGGAGGTTATATCTGGTTATAAGCGGGAGTGGAGGTTATATCTGGTTATAAGCAGGAGAGGAGGTTATATCTGGTTATAAGCAGGAGAGGAGGTTATATCTGGTTATGCGAGAGAGGAGGTTATATCTGGTTATAAGCAGGAGAGGAGGTTATATCTGGTTATAAGCGGGAGTGGAGGTTATATCTGGTTATAAGCGGGAGTGGAGGTTATATCTGGGTTATGGGAGTGGAGGTTATATCTGGTTATAAGCGGGAGTGGAGGTTATATCTGGTTATAAGCGGGAGTGGAGGTTATATCTGGTTATAAGCAGGAGAGGAGGTTATATCTGGTTATAAGCAGGAGAGGAGGTTATATCTGGTTATGTTTAAAGATGAGATAATAGCTGTTTATTAGTGTTAGAAGAAGTTATAGCTGGATATAAAAACAAAGGGAAGTCTGAGAAAGTAGTTGTGATAAACTCGTCGCTAATGGTCTGTTGATTGTGTGTGTGTGTGTGTGCATATGTGTCAGTATTTTTTTTGGTGTGTGTGTGTCTGTTTGGTTTGTGTGTATCTGTGTCTGTGTGTGTGATAGATGTTGTGTATTGGTCTCTGTTTCTGACTAGATCAGCTCCTGCTGTCTGAATACATGTTATAGACAGTAGAAACACAGTAGTTACATAAGTATAGAGGAGGAAGCTTAACAGAGAGTATGTTAGCGGTTAGCTGTTGCCATCGACTGATGTTGTCCACAGTTTAATCTCCTGGCTCAGAGTCAAGGTTGATAGGTAAATAGGTAAATAGTAATTATTGAGCACCTTTAAATGCTCCTGACATGCTGACACCACTTCAGCACGTCACAGTCAGCTCCACTGGGATTGCTGTACAACAGCTTCCAATGCTATCTCTCTGTTCTTATAAAAATAATGCCTTCACTAACTGAAATTAATTAGTCCCGTTGGAAAATAGAGATCTACTGATGTCTCTGTGTGTGTCTGTGTGTCTGTGTGTCTGTGTCTGTGTCTGTGTGTGTGTGTCTGTGTGTGTGTGTGTGTGTGTGTGTGTGTGTTGGCGTTCAGGCATGCACTCTTGCTCTTCTGGGCTTTAGCAGGGTGGGAGAGAGGAGGTGTTCTCACTGGTATCTAAATTAGAGGGTCTGTGGCGCTATAAATATCCCATTCATGTTTTAACTGTTCTCAAATGAGAGGGTCTGTGGCATTATACATATCCCATTCATGTTTTAACCGTTCTCAACGTAGCAGAAGTACAATGGAACTATAACAGTGAGTCGCTTTACCTCAGATGACATCTGACATTGAGTCTGAAATCACAGTACAGGAAATGCTCCTCACATATGACCCAGTTGGGCCCTCACATGAGACCAGCCGTGGGGCTCTCATATGACCCAGCTGT
>CM055729.1:28352049-28362049 GCA_029465975.1 Dallia pectoralis
ATTTTCTGTCTGTCTACTTGTTTTCTCGGTGTCTCTCGCCAGATAGATGCAAGGCAATGTGAATAAAAAGTGTAGTGAATAAACAGTGTAGTGAATAAACAGTGTAGTGAATACACAGTGTAGTGAATAAACAGTGTAGTGAATAAACAGTGTAGTGAATAAACAGTGTAGTGAATACACAGTGTAGTGAATAAACAGTGTAGTGAATAAACAGTGTAGTGAATAAACAGTGTAGTGAATAAACAGTGTAGTGAATAAACAGTGTAGTGAATGAACAGTGTAGTGAATGAACAGTGTAGTGAATGAACAGTGTAGTTGATAAACTGTGTAGTGGATAAACAGTGTAGTGAATAAACAGTGTAGTGAATACACAGTGTAGTGAATAAACAGTGTAGTGAATAAACAGTGTAGTGAATAAACAGTGTAGTGAATAAACAGTGTAGTGAATAAACAGTGTAGTGAATACACAGTGTAGTGAATAAACAGTGTAGTTAATAAACAGTGTAGTGAATAAACAGTGTAGTGAATAAACAGTGTAGTGAATAAACAGTGTAGTGAATAAACAGTGTAGTGAATAAACAGTGTAGTGAATAAACAGTGTAGTAAATAAACAGTGTAGTGAATGAACAGTGTAGTGAATAAACAGTGTAGTGAATAAACAGTGTAGTGAATAAACAGTGTAGTGAATAAACAGTGTAGTGAATAAACAGTGTAGTGAATAAACAGTGTAGTGAATAAACAGTGTAGTGAATACACAGTGTAGTGAATAAACAGTGTAGTGAATAAACAGTGTAGTGAATAAACAGTGTAGTGAATAAACAGTGTAGTGAATAAACAGTGTAGTGAATAAACAGTGTAGTGAATAAACAGTGTAGTGAATAAACAGTGTAGTGAATAAACAGTGTAGTAAATAAACAGTGTAGTGAATGAACAGTGTAGTGCACAGGTGTCAAACCGGTTCCATGGAGGGCCGAGTGTCTACAGATCTTTGCTCTCACCTTGTACTTGATTGATTAATTAGGTCACTAATTGGTAATGTTCTACCCTCTACTGGTTGTTTAGGTCTGAACTGGGAACTAATTTAAATGAAAACCCAAAAACCTGCATACACTAGGCCCCCCATGGAACCGGTTTGACATCCCTGGTGTAGTGAATAAACAGTGTAGTGAATAAACAGTATAGTGGGATAATATGTGTGGCCTGCAGGGGGCATCAGTCTCTGCTGTGGTGAAGGCAGCCATTTTCTCAGTCTCACATTTGTAGTGTCTCATCAACGGGTTTGACCTTCTGTGTGACTGATGTAAAACATGACCTCATACATGAACACATACGTGACATCCTTCATGAACTCCTACATGACCTCCTACATGACCTCCTACATGACCTCTTACATGACCCCCACATGACTTCCTACATGACCTCCTACATGGCCTCCACATGACCTCCCACATGACCTCCTACATAACCTCCACATGACCTCCTACATGACCTCCTACATGACCTCCTACATGATCTCCACATGACCTCCTACATGACCTCCTACATGACCTCCACATGACCTCCTACATGACCTCCTACATGACCTCCTGCATGACCTCCTACATGACTTCCTACATGACCTCCTACATGACCTCCACATGACCTCCTCACTTCTCTTTAAAGAACCATGGGGTTTTCTGTGTGTACTATCACCGTAGTGATATAATGAACTCTGCTGCAGTAACTCCCTTCATTGCCATTGTTGGCGTGTCACAACTCATTGCTGCCCTTAACGATACGGCCGACTATAAATGGTGACAACACTCTCAAACGAATCAGCGCACACTCCAGAAACACTGACGCTACGTTAACTTCTGTCACCTCTGGTGGGAAATGTGTAAGGATGAGTGAAGAACAAAAACACCTGAGGTGCTGTGTTCCCACTACCGTAACCACAGGCCTGAATACACCACGGTCCTGATATACTACCTGTGTGGAGATACGATGATCCTGATACCTCACTATCCAGTGTGGAGATACCAGATGATACCTCACTACCACATGATACCTCACTATCCTGTGTGGAGATACCAGATGATACCTCACTACCACATGATACCTCACTATCCAGTGTGGAGATACCAGATGATACCACATCACATGATACCTCACTATCCTGTGTGGAGATACCAGATGATACCTCACTACCACATGATACCTCACTATCCTGTGTGGAGATACCAGATGATACCTCACTACCACATGATACCTCACTATCCAGTGTGGAGATACCAGATGATACCTCACTATCACATGATACCTCACTATCCTGTGTGGAGATACCAGATGATACCTCACTACCACATGATACCTCACTATCCTGTGTGGAGATACCAGATGATACCTCACTACCACATGATACCTCACTATCCAGTGTGGAGATACCAGATGATACCTCACTATCACATTATACCTCACTATCCTGTGTGGAGATACCAGATGATACCTCACTACCACATGATACCTCACTATCCTGTGTGGAGATACCAGATGATACCTCACTACCACATGATACCTCACTATCCAGTGTGGAGATACCAGATGATACCTCACTATCACATGATACCTCACTATCCTGTGTGGAAATACCAGATGATACCTCACTACCACATGATACCTCACTATCCTGTGTGGAGATACCAGATGATACCTCACTATCACATGATACCTCACTATCCAGTGTGGAGATACCAGATGATACCTCACTGTCCTGTGTGGAGTTTGTAGAGGCTTTTTGTTTTCTAGTTGCCAGTGTACAAAAATATTTTCTATGCCAGTAAAGCCTTTTAATTTAATTGAGACTGAGAGGAGGGAAGAAACAGAGACACAGAAACAGAGACACAGAGACACAGAAACAGAGACACAGAAACAGAGACACAGAAACAGAGACACAGAGACACAGAGACACAGAAACAGAGACACAGAAACAGAGACACAGAAACAGAAACAGAGACACAGAAACAGAGACACAGAAACAGAGACACAGAAACAGAGACACAGAAACAGAGACACAGAAACAGAGACACAGAAACAGAGACACAGAGACACAGAAACAGAGACACAGAAACAGAGAAACAGAGACACAGAAACAGAGACACAGAGACACAGAAACAGAGACAGAAACAGAGACACAGAAACAGAGACACAGAGACACAGAAACAGAGACACAGAAACAGAGACACAGAAACAGAGACACAGAAACAGAGACACAGAAACAAAGACACAGAAACAAAGACACAGAAACAGAGACACAGAAACAGAGACACAGAAACAGAGACACAGAAACAGAGACACAGAAACAGAAACAGAGACACAGAAACAGAGACACAGAAACAGAGACACAGAAACAGAGACTCAGAAACAGAGACACAGAAACAGAGACACAGAAACAGAGACACAGAAACAGAGACACAGAAACAGAGACACAGAAACAGAGACACAGAAACAGAAACAGAGACACAGAAACAGAGACACAGAAACAGAGACACAGAAACAGAGACTCAGAAACAGAGACACAGAGACAGAGACACAGAGACAGAGACACAGAAACAGAGACCCAGAAACAGAGACACAGAAACAGAGAAACAGAGACACAGAAACAGAGACACAGAAACAGAGACACAGAAACACAGAAACAGAGACACAGAGACACAGAAACAGAGACACAGAAACGGAGACACAGAAACGGAGACACAGAAACGGAGACACAGAAACGGAGACACAGAAACGGAGACACTGAAACGGAGACACTGAAACGGAGACACAGAAACGGAGACACCTCACTTTGGGTCTGGGCTGTCCTGTACCCCACATCGTGTCTGGGTTGTCCTGTACCCGACTTTGGGTCTGGGCTGTCCTGTACCCCACTTTGGCTCTGGGCTGTCCTGTACCCCACTTTGGCTCTGGGCTGTCCTGTACCCCACTTAGGGTCTGGGCAGTCCTGTACCTCACATCCGGTCTGGGAAGTCCTGTACCTCGCATCGGGTCTGGGCTGTCCTGTACCCCACTTTGGGTCTGGGCTGTCCTGTACCCCACTTTGGGTCTGGGCAGTCCTGTACCCCACTTTGGGTCTGGGCTGTCCTGTACCCCACTTTGGGTCTGGGCTGTCCTGTACCTCACATCGGGTCTGGGCTGTCCTGTACCTCACATCGGGTCTGGGCTCTCCTGTACCCCACTTTGGGTCTGGGCAGTCCTGTACCTCACATCCGGTCTGGGAAGTCCTGTACCCCACTTCGGGTCTGGGCTGTCCTGAAGCAATGGTTCCCCTACAAACTGAGGGGAGTCTGGCACGGCCAGGAGCAGCTGTGTTTCTCCTATTTGTGAAGCAGCTTTAAGCTTTAAGTTGCACAGTAATGCAAAATGCCAAGTCAGCGGGGTGTAGAAAGCCTAGTGGAGGGGCTTGTGTGAGAGGAATACCAAACCCACAACCTCACACACACACACACACTGCTGGTGTGAGAGGAATACCAAACCCACAACCTCACACACACATACACACGCTGGTGTGAGAGGAATACCAAACCCACAACCTCACACACACACGCTGGTGTGAGAGGAATACAAAACCCACAACCTCACACACACACAAACACGCTGGTGTGAGAGGAATACCAAACCCACAACCTCACACACACACATACACGTGCTTACACACACACGCACATTCACAGACAAGCACACACATGAAACATGTCCTGACTCATTACGTCTCAGGTATAGAGACTAGATGTCAGCTTGCCCTCATCCCGTAACCTCATCCTCTGACCTAATGCTGAGTTTGGGAGCGTGAATAAGTTTAACTTTATCTTTGAACCTTGTCCGGTCTATCCAAATAGTTGTTGAACTGAGCCCTGCTAAACACATTGGAACAGATTGATCCAAAAGTGTGTTATTTGGTTGAGATTTGGTACTTGAGGCCCTAGGGGTTCCCGTCTGCTGTGTCCCATACGTCCTCCTGTTTCAGGAGGCACCAGGCCACAGCTTACCAGCCAGTCTACCAGCCATGGCTCACACTTGCTGTGATTCACACCGGCAGCCAATCTCCCATCATGCACCTTGGCCTGGCTGTTCCATCTCAGGCATTAGGATAAAGGGATTTTAGACCTGTGGAGGTGTTTTATAGGTGCTGGAACACATTGATTGGAATCATCATATTAAACTGTTGTATAATGCATTCTGTCTTGTTACAGTAAGATGGCCTGAGATTTCAGGCTGGTTGGGCAGGAAGAATATTCTTGTCACATCCACGCGATGCTATACCCTCGTGATGCTATACCCACGTGATGCTATACCCACATGATGCTATGATGCTATACCCACATGATGCTATACCCACGTGATGCTATACCCACATGATGCTATACCCACGTGATGCTATACCCACATGATGCTATACCCACGTGATGCTATACCCACATGATGCTATACCCACGTGATGCTATACCCACGCGATGCTATACCCACATGATGCTATGATGCTATACCCACGCGATGCTATACCCACGCGGTGCTATACCCACGCGATGCTATACCCACGTAATGCTATACCCACGTGACGCTATACCCACGTGCTGCTATGATGCTATACCCACATGATGCTATGATGCTATACCCTCGTGATGCTATACCCACGTGAGGCTATGATGCTTTACCCACATGATGCTATACCCACGTGATGCTATACCCCGTGATGCTATACCCACGTGATGCTATGATGCTATACCCACATGATGCTATACCCACATGATGCTATACCCACGTGATGCTATGATGCTATACCCACATGATGCTATACCCACGTAATGCTATACCCACGTGATGCTATGATGCTATACCCACATGATGCTATACCCACATGATGCTATACCCTCGTGATGCTATACCCACGTGATGCTATGATGCTATGATGCTATACCCACATGATGCTATACCCACATGAGTTATACAGAAAGATCACTTCTAGACTGGCTTATTGCTGACATTCTGATAGTGGTACACAGATAGCCACACAGCTGTTGTGCAGTTCTCTTATCGACTTGCACGGTGTTGCCGATTTTCAGCTAATTGATAGTTCATATGCATTCCTATGTGATCCTACGCATTGCCAACTCTTTCCATAGAGAAACCTTTTCTCTGGAAGGTGCTTCTGGTTAATCTGTTTATTTCTCTGCCAGGCATTTGTCCCAAAAGTGATTTCTCCTCACTCTGTGTTTTGCTGCGGTACAGTTTCTTGATTACTTCTTTGTCAACTGTGGTTATATGTCTGGAAGACGGCCCGGTTTCTCCTCAGTTGTCTCAGTCCACTTTTTGTCAAGCTAGTGATCTGTGTACTATCATTATTATTTTCACAAGACTCACCTAGTATGACTGTTTATTAGGCCTCACCATAATGGAGACCTAAAGTCTCTGTATGACTGTTTATTAGGCCTCACCATAATGGAGACCTAAAGTCTCTGTATGACTGTTTATTAGGCCTCACCATAATGGAGACCTAAAGTCTCTGTATGACTGTTTATTAGGCCTCACCATAATGGAGACCTAAAGTCTCTGTATGACTGTTTATTAGGCCTCACCATAATGGAGACTTAAAGTCTCTGTATGACTGTTTATTAGGCCTCACCATAATGGAGACCTAAAGTCTCTGTATGACTGTTTATTAGGCCTCACCATAATGGAGACCTAAAGTCTCTGTATGACTGTTTATTAGGCTCACCATAATGGAGACCTAAAGTCTCTGACTGTTTATTAGGCCTCACCATAATGGAGACCTAAAGTCTCTGTATGACTGTTTATTAGGCCACACCATAATGGAGACCTAAAGTCTCTGTATGACTGTTTATTAGGCCACACCATAATGGAGACCTAAAGTCTCTGTATGACTGTTTATTAGGCCACACCATAATGGAGACCTAAAGTCTCTGTATGACTGTTTATTAGGCCACACCATGCCTCTATAGCCTCAGACCCTTTCTTGTACCTCCCATCTCCTATAAGTGCTCCTGTTCCTCTGTACCTGCGGCTCCATACACCCCCCTTCCCCCTCCCCCTTGCTCCTCAGTTCCACCAGGCTGGCCTGCCACCTCATAAAGCGGTGCAAATGTTTCTCAAATGATCAATGACTTCAGTATCTCAATTGCACTTTAATAACTTACAGTCCCTGCTTGCTGTTTTGTTTCATACACGTTTTGCGGTAAGGCAGCCCACCTCACCACGGACTGATGATGAATAAGCAGAGCGAAGGTGTTGAGACGCCCTGCCACCTCCACCCACAGTCCTGCCACCTCCACCCACAGTCCTGCCACCTCCACCCACAGCCCTGCCACCTCCACCCACAGCCCTGCCACCTCCACCCACAGTCCTGCCACCTCCACCCACAGCCCTGCCACCTCCACCCACAGCCCTGCCACCTCCACCCACAGTCCTGCCACCTCCACCCACAGTCCTGCCACCTCCACCCACAGTCCTGCCACCTCCACCCACAGCCCTGCCACCTCCACCCACAGCCCTGCCACCTAAACCCCTGCCACAGCCCTGCCACCTCCACCCACAGCCCTGCCACCTCCACCCCTGCCACACCCACAGCCCTGCCACCTCCACCCACAGCCCTCCACCCACAGTCCACTTCCACCCCACAGTCCTGCCACCTTCACCCACCCAGCCCTGCCACCTCCACCCACAGCCTGCCACCTCCACCCACAGTCCTGCCACCCCTGCCACAGCCCTGCCACCCCTGCCACCTCCACCCACAGCCCTGCCACCTCCACCCACAGCCCTGCCACCTCCACCCACAGCCCTGCCACCTCCACCCACAGCCCTCCACCCACAGCCCTGCCACCTCCACCCACAGCCCTGCCACCTCCACCCACAGCCCTGCAACAGACAGTCACAACAACAGACAACAGACACTGGAGCATCTCCTGTTTAGACAGAAACCGGCATTCCATTCAGGACATTCTCTCTTCCCCTCCCAGTGTTACCTTGACAACAAGGACTGCCTTTGAGGAGATCCTGTGTGTGGTGCCTGTGTTGGGCTTGGTGTCCTGCCTCTGCTTTGTGGGTGTTCGGGGACTCCTGTGGCAGTAGGCTTCAGATTAACATTGTGGGTGATGCAATGAGCAGGTAATCCACAAGGCAAATCAGAGAAGGCTGTTGTCTGCCATGAGTAATAGTTTTTATTAGGTCTGCCAGAACACTAGTGTTCCCCTCATGAATGGTTTCTCCTCATCAGCGCTGTACCTCCTTATCAGCTCTATACCTCCTCATCAGCGCTATACCTCCTCATCAGCGCTATACCTCCTCATCAGCGCTGTACCTCCTCATCAGCGCTGGAACTCCTCATCAGCTCTATACCTCCTCATCAGCTCTATACCTCCTCATCAGCGCTGTACCTCCTCATCAGCTCTATACCTCCTCATCAGCGCTATACCTCCTCATCAGCGCTGTACCTCCTCATCAGCGCTGTACCTCCTCATCAGAACCTGGATTCTATATCCGACCTCATGTTATTGGATCCCAGGCCAATTATCCTTGATGTGGCAGCCTGCTCAGTCCACACTGACCTGGGGTTAAGGACTACTGACCTGGGGTTAAGGACTACTGACCTGGGGTTAAGGACTACTGACCTGGGGTTATCCTACTGACCTGGGGTTAAGGACAGACCTGGGGTTAAGGACTACTGACCTGGGGTTAAGGACTACTGACCTGGGGTTAAGGACTACTGACCTGGGGTTAAGGACTACTGACCTGGGGTTAAGGACTACTGACCTGGGGTTAAGGACTACTGACCTGGGGTTAAGGACTACTGACCTGGGGTTAAGGACTACTGACCTGGGTTAATCTCTGGCTGTCAGTAGATTGGGTGCGGTTGACTTCTGTCTAAATCTGGCTTCTCTTTGTAGAATAATAGGCATTTTTTGGATTAACCAGCATCTCCAGAGAAGCCAGTGCTGCTTCTTCTAGGTCACCGATTGGTTGTGTGCTTTTTGCATCATAGGTTTATTTCACTTGGTTTCTTAATTTTATCAAACACCTGCGTGATGTGTCGCTACAGATATCTCCTCTATACAGATCATTCCAGCTGTTGTTTCTCAATCAGTAATTCCCACTCAACCACATTACCTCATGACCCACAATGCCCTCTGCTGAGATGTGGAGGATTTGAAATGTTTGTTGTCTGGAACAGTGTGTGCTTCTCAACATGTGCCAGATCGTGCCAATCAAAGCTCATGTTCTCATCATGTGCCAGATCGTGCCAATCAAAGCTCATGTTCTCATCATGTGCCAGATCGTGCCAATCAAACCTCATGTTCTCATCATGTGCCAGATCGTGCCAATCAAAGCTCATGTTCTCATCATGTGCCAGATTGTGCCAATTAAAGCTCATGTTCTCATCATGTGCCAGATTGTGCCAATCAAAGCTCATGTTCTCATCATGTGTGTCACAACCCGGCTCATAGGCAGTGACAAGCAAGGGAGTCCACATGTTACTTTCAAAGGAATAACAAAGGTTTATTGGTTACCCACAACAAATGTATCCTTTCAACAAAGAATTTGCTGGTGAAGTGTGATAGTAGGTGTGTGAGGAGTGTAATGGAAGTGCAGGAGTGAGTGTAAAATGTGTAAATGTTGGTAGGTGTAACTACAAAACGAGAGTTCTCAGCCACATGCAAAGGAAGGGCTGTGGGGCTGAGCACCAGGAACATTTAACCCCTGGCTGGCTCCATCCACAGGTGCATCCAGTCAAACAAATGACCCCCTCAGCTCCACCTGTCTCCAATCTGCAAATCAGAACAGAAACACAGAGAAGGAGAAAGGGAGAGCGAGGGGGACGTAACATGTGCCAGATTGTGCCAATCAAACCTCATGTTCTCATCATGTGCCAGATCGTGCCAATCAAACCTCATCAAATTGTTACTTTAGCTTTTTTTATGCTCTTCCTCGGAAAATTATGTTCAGTGATCAC
>CM055729.1:28369549-28387049 GCA_029465975.1 Dallia pectoralis
AGCCTTGTCTCTTCTGTTGTGATGTCCCCTCCCCCATCCACACGACAATCGCCCTCGCACGCATGCTCACGTGGACAGTCTCCATGACAACGGCAGTTATTGCCATGGCAGTATGGGTCCAGTGTGGTGATCAACACATCCATTTGTTACCATATGTCAGTTACAGCTCAGGGCACCCAGAGGCCATGGACACACCTTGTGACATTTCATGGATCGTTTCCTGCATGTCCTCGTTCTGTTTCTGTGGGTTTGGTCTTTGTCCATTAGATGTCCCCCATTCTTTGACCCTAAACAACCGAGCTTCGTTTTAATCATTTAGACAACGCTCTAAATTGCACCTGCAACGATTGAGAATGCGTTCATTTCGGATGATATAATAAATCTTATTTTGTAAGATTTGCACTCTGTCAGCAAAGGCCTTAACCTCACTGAAGTCAAGTCCTGCCTTTTTTCACTGAACCTAAAACGAGTTCCTATTGGTCTATCCTGACAGACTGGACTGAATAATTAAAGGAGACATGGCTAATTGCTTGGCCATATCTAATAGAGAGAGGTCAATTAGGTCCCCTGACTTGTGACACATCACACATCCTCATATCTCAAGCTGCTATGCAGCACCTCCCCCTAATGGCTGAAGTGTGTAACGGCACTCTGCAGAGTTGTGATGATGTCATAATTCTGTATGTCTGGCCGAACATGAACCGGGCGATGCTACTGTTTGCCTGGCTTCAGCTTTCCTGTCTGTCTCTGCAGCATCATATTGCTGTCACAGCTGAGACAGGCAAGTTCTGAATGAGCCTGTTGCCCAGCTAGCTGTTGTAGTCAACTGTGTGTGTGCGTGCGTGTGCATGAGTGGGTGTGTGTGTGTGTGTGCATGTGTGAGTGTGTACTGGGCCTACGTTTGTTCGCCCAGTGTGAGTGTAGATGGGAGTGTCGCTATTAGAGCTGTTTGGGTGCCTGTGTAACCATGGTAATGACAGACGCGCAGCAGGCTGGCACACTGAAGCACACACATCTGTCTGTTAGTCGTGTAGAAACACACACACACACACACTGGTAGAATGCTGCTCTGACGGAGGGAGGGTTACACCCCATCTGTGTTTCTTATGTCTTCTAGTTTGCCTCTGGGGTCGTTAAGATGAGCTGAGGTAAACATCCCTGTACCACAGACAGACATCCTGTAGCACATACAGACACCCGGTACCACAGACAGACACCCTGTAGCACAGACAGACACCCTGTAGCACATACAGACACCCGGTACCACAGACAGACACCCTGTAGCACAGACACCCTGTACCACAGACAGACACCCTGTAGCACATACAGACACCCGGTACCACAGACAGACACCCTGTAGCACATACAGACACCCGGTACCACATACAGACACCCTGTAGCACATACAGACACCCGGTACCACAGACAGACACCCTGTAGCACATACAGACACCCTGTACCACAGACAGACACCCTGTAGCACATACAGACACCCGGTACCACAGACAGACACCCTGTAGCACATACAGACACCCTGTACCACAGACAGACACCCTGTAGCACATACAGACACCCTGTAGCACATACAGACACCCTGGTACCACAGACAGACACCCTGTAGCACATACAGACACCCTGTAGCACATACAGACACCCTGTACCATAGACAGACATCCTGTACCACAGACACCCTGTACCACAGACAGACACCCTGTAGCACATACAGACACCCTGTACCACAGACAGACACCCTGTACCACAGACATACACCCTGTACCACAGACAGACACCCTGTACCACAGACAGACACCCTGTAGCACAGACAGACACCCTGTAGCACATACAGACACCCGGTACCACAGACATACACCCTGTACCACAGACATACACCCTGTACCACAGACAGACACCCGGTACCACAGACATACACCCTGTACCACAGACAGACACCCTGTAGCACATACAGACGCCCTGTACCACAGACATACACCCTGTACCACAGACAGACACCCGGTACCACAGACATACACCCTGTACCACAGACAGACACCCTGTAGCACATACAGACGCCCTGTACCACAGACTCCCTGTAACACAGACAGACACCCTGTAGCACATACAGACGCCCTGTACCACAGACAGACATCCTGTACCACAGACACCCTGTACCACAGACAGACACCCTGTAGCACATACAGACGCCCTGTACCACAGACATACACCCTGTAGCACATACAGACGCCCTGTACCACAGACATACACCCTGTAGCACATACAGACGCCCTGTACCACAGACTCCCTGTAACACAGACAGACACCCGGTACCACAGACATACACCCTGTACCACAGACACCCTGTAACACAGACAGACACCCTGTAACACAGACAGACACCCGGTACCACAGACATACACCCTGTACCACAGACATACACCCGGTACCACATACAGACGCCCTGTACCACAGACATACACCCTGTAGCACATACAGACGCCCTGTACCACAGACAGACACCCTGTACCACAGACATACACCCTGTACCACAGACATACACCCGGTACCACATACAGACGCCCTATACCACAGACATACACCCTGTAGCACATACAGACGCCCTGTACCACAGACACCCTGTAACACAGACAGACACCCTGTAACACAGACAGACACCCGGTACCACAGACATACACCCTGTACCACAGACATACACCCTGTAGCACATACAGACGCCCTGTACCACAGACACCCTGTAACACAGACAGACACCCTGTAACACAGACAGACACCCGGTACCACAGACATACACCCTGTACCACAGACATACACCCTGTACCACATACAGACGCCCTGTACCACAGACATACACCCTGTAGCACATACAGACGCCCTGTACCACAGACAGACACCCTGTACCACAGACACCCTGTAACACAGACAGACACCCTGTAGCACATACAGACGCCCTGTACCACAGACAGACATCCTGTACCACAGACACCCTGTACCACAGACAGACACCCTGTACCACAGACATACACCCTGTACCACAGACAGACACCCTGTACCACAGACAGACACCCTGTACCACAGACAGACACCCGGTACCACAGACAGACACCCTGTACCACAGACAGACACCCTGTACCACAGACATACACCCTGTACCACAGACAGACACCCTGTACCACAGACAGACACCCTGTACCACAGACAGACACCCTGTACCACAGACAGACACCCTGTACCACAGACAGACACCCTGTACCACAGACATACACCCTGTACCACAGACAGACACCCTGTAGCACATACAGACGCCCTGTACCACAGACACCCTGTAACACAGACAGACACCCTGTAGCACATACAGACGCCCTGTACCACAGACAGACATCCTGTACCACAGACATACACCCTGTACCACAGACAGACACCCTGTACCACAGACAGACACCCTGTACCACAGACACCCTTTACCACAGACAGACACCCTGTACCACAGACATACACCCTGTACCACAGACATACACCCTGTACCACAGACAGACACCCGGTACCACAGACAGACACCCTGTACCACAGACAGACACCCTGTACCACAGACATACACCCTGTACCACAGACAGACACCCGGTACAACAGACAGACACCCGGTACCACAGACAGACACCCTGTAGCACATACAGACGCCCTGTACCACAGACAGACATCCTGTACCACAGACACCCTTTACCACAGACAGACACCCTGTACCACAGACATACACCCTGTACCACAGACATACACCCTGTACCACAGACAGACACCCTGTACCACAGACAGACACCCTGTACCACAGACAGACACCCTGTACCACAGACATACACCCTGTACCACAGACATACACCCTGTACCACAGACAGACACCCTGTAGCACATACAGACGCCCTGTACCACAGACACCCTGTAACACAGACAGACACCCTGTAGCACATACAGACGCCCTGTACCACAGACAGACATCCTGTACCACAGACACCCTTTACCACAGACAGACACCCTGTACCACAGACAGACACCCTGTACCACAGACAGACACCCTGTACCACAGACAGACACCCGTACCACAGACATACCCAGACAGACACCCTGTACCACAGACAGACACCCTGTACCACAGACAGACACCGGTACCACAGACAGACACCCTGTACCACAGACAGACACCCTGTACCACAGACAGACACCCTGTACCACAGACATACACCCTGTACCACAGACAGACACCCTGTACCACAGACAGACACCCTGTACCACAGACAGACACCCTGTACCACAGACAGACACCCTGTACACAGACAGACACCCTGTACACAGACAGACACCCTGTACCACAGACAGACACCCGGTACCACAGACATACACCCTGTACCACAGACAGACACCCTGTACCACAGACAGACACCCACCCTGTACCACAGACAGACACCCTGTACCACAGACAGACACCCTGTACCACAGACAGACACCCTGTACCACAGACAGACACCCTGTACCACAGACAGACACCCTGTACCACAGACAGACACCCTGTACCACAGACAGACACCCTGTACCACAGACATACACCCTGTACCACAGACATACACCCTGTACACCAGACGCCCTGTACCACAGACAGACACCCTGTAGCACAGACAGACACCCTGTACCACAGACAGACACCCTGTACCACAGACAGACACCCTGTACACACAGACATACACCCTGTACCACAGACAGACACCCTGTACCACAGACAGACACCCTGTACCACAGACAGACACCCTGTACCACAGACATACACCCTGTACCACAGACAGACACCCTGTACCACAGACAGACACCCTGTACCACAGACAGACACCCTGTACCACAGACAGACACCCTGTACCACAGACACCACCCTGTAACACAGACAGACACCCTGTAGCACATACAGACACCCTGTACCACAGACAGACACCCTGTACCACAGACACCCTGTACCACAGACAGACACCCTGTACCACAGACAGACACCCTGTACCACAGACAGACACCCTGTACCACAGACAGACACCCTGTACCACAGACAGACACCCTGTACCACAGACAGACACCCTGTACCACAGACAGACACCCTGTACCACAGACAGACACCCTGTACCACAGACAGACACCCTGTACCACAGACAGACACCCTGTACCACAGACAGACACCCTGTACCACAGACAGACACCCTGTACCACAGACAGACACCCTGTACCACAGACAGACACCCTGTACCACAGACAGACACCCTGTACCACAGACAGACACCCTGTACCACAGACAGACACCCTGTACCACAGACAGACACCCTGTAGCACAGACAGACACCCTGTACCACAGACAGTACACAGACCTGTACCACAGACATACACCCTGTACCACAGACAGACACCCTGTACCACAGACAGACACCCTGTACCACAGACACCCTGTACCACAGACAGACACCCTGTACCACAGACATACACCCTGTACCACAGACATACACCCTGTACCACAGACAGACACCCTGTACCACAGACAGACACCCTGTACCACAGACAGACACCCTGTACCACAGACAGACACCCTGTACCACAGACAGACACCCTGTACCACAGACAGACACCCTGTACCACAGACAGACACCCTGTACCACAGACAGACACCCTGTACCACAGACAGACACCCTGTACCACAGACACACAGACAGACACCCTGTACCACAGACAGACACCCTGTACCACAGACAGACACCCTGTACCACAGACAGACACCCTGTACCACAGACAGACACCCTGTACCACAGACAGACACCCTGTAGCACATACAGACGCCCTGTACCACAGACACCCTGTAACACAGACAGACACCCTGTAGCACAGACAGACGCCCTGTACCACAGACAGACATCCTGTACCACAGACAGACACCTTGTACCACAGACAGACACCCTGTACCACAGACATACACCCTGTACCACAGACAGACACCCTGTACCACAGACAGACACCCTGTACCACAGACAGACACCCTGTACCACAGACAGACACCCTGTACCACAGACATACACCCTGTACCACAGACAGACACCCTGTACCACAGACAGACACCCGGTACCACAGACAGACACCCTGTACCACAGACAGACACCCTGTACCACAGACAGACACCCTGTACCACAGACAGACACCCTGTACCACAGACAGACACCCTGTACCACAGACAGACACCCTGTACACAGACAGACACCCTGTACCACAGACAGACACCCTGTACCACAGACAGACACCCTGTACCACAGACAGACACCCTGTACCACAGACAGACACCCTGTACCACAGACAGACACCCTGTACCACAGACAGACACCCTGTACCACAGACAGACACCCTGTACCACAGACAGACACCCTGTACCACAGACATACACCCTGTACCACAGACATACACCCTGTACCACAGACAGACACCCTGTAGCACATACAGACAGACACCCTGTACCACAGACAGACACCCTGTAGCACATACAGACACAGACAGACATCCTGTACACACAGACAGACACCCTGTACCACAGACAGACACCCTGTACCACAGACAGACACCCTGTACCACAGACAGACACCCGGTACCACAGACAGACACCCTGTACCACAGACAGACACCCTGTACCACAGACATACACCCTGTACCACAGACAGACACCCGGTACCACAGACAGACACCCTGTACCACAGACAGACACCCTGTACAGACATACACCCTGTACAGACAGACACCCGGTACAACAGACAGACACCCGGTACCACAGACAGACACCCTGTACCACAGACAGGCACCCTGTACCACAGACAGACACCCTGTACCACAGACAGACACCCTGTACCACAGACATACACCCTGTACCACAGACAGACACCCTGTACCACAGACAGACACCCGGTACCACAGACAGACACCCTGTACCACAGACAGACACCCTGTACCACAGACAGACACCCTGTACCACAGACAGACACCCTGTACCACAGACAGACACCCGGTACCACAGACAGACACCCCGTACCACAGACAGACCACAGACAGACACCCGGTGACAGACACCCTACCACAGACAGACACCCCACAGACATGTACCACAGACAGACACCCTGTACCACAGACAGACACCCTGTACCACAGACAGGCACCCGGTACACAGACAGACACCCTGTACCACAGACATACACCCTGTACCACAGACATACACCCTGTACCACAGACAGACACCCTGTACCACAGACAGACACCCTGTACCACAGACAGACACCCTGTACCACAGACAGACACCCTGTACCACAGACAGACACCCTGTACCACAGACAGACACCCTGTACCACAGACAGACACCCTGTACCACAGACAGACACCCTGTACCACAGACAGACACCCGGTACCACAGACAGACACCCTGACAGACACCCTACCACAGACAGACACCCTGTACCACAGACAGACACCCTGTACCACAGACAGACACCCTGTACCACAGACAGACACCCGGTACCACAGACAGACACCCTGTACCACAGACAGACACCCTGTACCACAGACATACACCCTGTACCACAGACAGACACCCTGTACCACAGACATACACCCTGTACCACAGACAGACACCCTGTACCACAGACAGACACCCTGTACCACAGACAGACACCCTGTACCACAGACAGACACCCTGTACCACAGACAGACACCCTGTACCACAGACAGACACCCTGTACCACAGACAGACACCCTGTACCACAGACAGACACCCGGTACCACAGACAGACACCCGGTACCACAGACATACACCCTGTACCACAGACAGACACCCTGTACCACAGACAGACACCCTGTACCACAGACAGACACCCTGTACCACAGACAGACACCCTGTACCACAGACAGACACCCTGTACCACAGACAGACACCCTGTACCACAGACAGACACCCGGTACCACAGACAGACACCCGGTACCACAGACATACACCCTGTACCACAGACAGACCCCTGTACCACAGACACCCTGTACCACAGACAGACACCCTGTACCACAGACAGACACCCGGTACCACAGACATACACCCTGTACCACAGACAGACACCCGGTACCACAGACAGACACCCTGTACTACAGACAGACACCCTGTACCACAGACAGACACCCTGTACCGAAGACAGACACCCTGTACCACAGACAGACACCCTGTACCACAGACAGACACCCTGTACCACAGACAGACACCCGGTACCACAGACAGACACCCTGTACCACAGACAGACACCCGGTACCACAGACAGACACCCTGTACTACAGACAGACACCCTGTACCACAGACAGACACCCTGTACCACAGACAGACACCCTGTACCACAGACATACACCCGGTACCACAGACAGACACCCTGTACCACAGACAGACACCCTGTACCACAGACAGACACCCTGTACCACAAACATTGGTTAGGAAACACTCCCATAAAAGGGTTGAAACTTGTGGAGGAACCAAACTCTTAGGGGTGGCCAGGGGGGGACGGGACAGAACAGGTAACCCAAGACAGAACCGGTAACCCCAGACAGAACAGGTAACCCCAGACAGAACAGGTAACCCCAGACAGAACAGGTAACCCCAGACAGAACAGGTAACCCCAGACAGAACAGGTAACCCCAGATAGAACAGGTAACCCCAGACAGAACAGACAGAACAGGTAACCCCAGACAGAACAGGTAACCCTAGATAGAACAGGTAACCCCAGACAGAACAGACAGAACAGGTAACCCCAGACAGAACAACCACTTCACCAGACTCTACCATAACAGCAACCAATCAGAGGTTTATCAGTTGCTTCTTCTGTCATGGTGTGCAGTTAGAAGTCTTCAGTTGACAATAGTAAGTAATAGTTCGTCTTTTGAAGGGTCATACTGACATGGGCTTCCAGTAAATCAGAAGTCTATTATTCTGCCTAACAAAATGTTTTTGCTCAGTTATACTGGATTATTAGGTTGGACAAGTATGTGCTCTCAAATGGAACCAAACTGGACCTACCTAAATATATCTAATAAAAATTCTGTTTTACGAAATAAATTAGTTTGGAGCAATGAACACAGCGCTGGTTGTCCAGTTGCTTTGTAACGCAGTAGCAGTGCTATGCCATAACCATCTGAGACTGCTCGTTAGCGTCATCTAGTGTCCACATAGTACCTTAAATGATCACACGTGCAGCGCACCTAACTAAACCACTCACCTTACTATCAAGCACTAATATACCCAGTAACATAATACATGCGTT
Source organism: Dallia pectoralis (assembly GCA_029465975.1). NCBI lineage: Eukaryota > Metazoa > Chordata > Actinopteri > Esociformes > Umbridae > Dallia > Dallia pectoralis. The sequence continues at coordinate 28,378,903 of CM055729.1, forward strand.
TCTTTAAATGCTGGCAAATAACGACGTACTGCTCTTGCATATACTCTAAGCACATATAGTTTCCCGGAGTTTTATTTCATATTAATAATTAGAAATAGGAAACTGTTATTTAGCGTAATCACGTTTTACAATTATCCGGATTAGAACCCGGTCTGTATTAGATTGTCTTTAGGATTGTGCCGAATATAAGGGAGTTTTTTACTATGTCATTATTGTAACGCTTGGTTCTAAACCCTTCTGGGTGTTTAGTACACCAGGGTTTCCATGATGTACAATAATGCCTGTTGTCTCCAGTTGACGTATACGTCGATGCATTTCAGTGGAAAGTGGACTGGGTCTGCATAACCGGTTTACCCTGCACATTAAAGGATCGGTTTACACCGTTTTTTTGTAATATGAGAGGAAACTACTCCCTGCTCTAGACAGGAAGCACAGTCTCTGGGAGCATTTGCGATCACTTTTCTTCATTTCTGTCCCAGAGAGCACAGCGTTTTGTGACTTTCCTCCGGATCAACCAGACCTCCAAATGCATCTTTAATGAGCATAATTGGTTTGTCACTAATGCGTGTCGGTTAATGACCTTCTTCCTTTGCTGTCGGCCCGCCTCGGCTCTTTCCCGGTCTACGCCTTTACCAGTTATTGAATCGGTTTAAACTTCTGTAGCATCTCGCTGTTATTCTAAGGAGTCCAGGAGAATTGGCTGCAGTCATGCACAGAAGCAAGACTTTTCCCTTAAGAAAATCGGCAGGTATGCTTCTCATTCCGTGTTTCCACCCATGTTCTTTATGTTAGTTTGACTTTTAGAGACATTGCCTCATTTATTTATGTGGAATATATCTTGTTTTTTTATTCTGAAAATGAAACTATACACTTTTTTGTGTTTTTCTGCCCGATCAGTAACGGAGCTGTTTGCTTTTGACCTTTAATTATCTGAACTGGCTCATACGGGATCTGTCCGTGGTCCTGAAGGTTCATGAACTCAGCGGGTGATTTGCGTCGGGCCAATACGGCCATAATTTATATTCATATGTTTCAATACTCACTGAAGTGTAAATAACTCCACATTTAACATGGTGCATATCAACTGTAACAAACATATGGATAAACTATCTGGTTGATCATTTTAGATGTTTCAATTTTAAATCGTATATCTCACTTTCTTGTCAAATGTTTAAGCCGTCGTAATATTCTGGAGTTTTGAGTCAAATTTCAAAAACCTGCTTTTATAATATATATATACGTATATTAGGTACTCACTTCATTTAGCCCATCAATCATCTCCGTTCAACCAGAAAAGTCTTGCACTATACCTGATCAGATGTAGATTGTTTGGATCTGTCCAAATATATCAATATCAGTACAAGTAACGTTTGTATTCGGCAGCTTGTTCTGGCCAGTAGGTGGCACTCTTGTAGAGGCTTTGATTTAGTTCTGATTCACTGAGGATACGGGTCTTAGTGAGAAATAGGCTACTACTATTTGTGCACAGAGTGGTTGGCAGTTGCCTTTCCCTTGGGGTGGTGCTGTCTCCATCCACTGGGGTGGTGCTGTCTCTATCCACTGGGGTGGTGCTGTCTCTATCCACTGGGGTGGTGCTGTCTCTCTATCCACTGGGGTGGTGCTGTCTCTCCATCCACAGGGGTGGTGCTGTCTCTCCATCCACTGGGGTGGTGCTGTCTCTCTATCCACTGGGGTGGTGCTGTCCACAGGGGTCTCTCTATCCACAGGGGTGGTGCTGTGGGGTGGTGCTGTCTCTCTATCCACATGGGGTGGTGCTGTCTCTCTATCCACAGGGGTGGTGCTGTCTCTCTATCCACTGGGGTGGTGCTGTCTCTCTATCCACAGGGTGGTGCTGTCTCCACATCCACAGGGGTGGTGCTGTCTCTCTATCCACAGGGGTGGTGCTGTCTCTCTATCCACTGGGGTGGTGCTGTCTCTCTATCTACAGGAGTGGTGCTGTCTCCACATCCACAGGGGTGGTGCTGTCTCTCTATCCACAGGGGTGGTGCTGTCTCTCTATCCACTGGGGTGGTGCTGTCTCTCTATCCACAGGGGTGGTGCTGTCTCCATCCACTGGGGTGGTGCTGTCTCCACATCCACAGGGGTGGTGCTGTCTCTCTATCCACTGGGGTGGTGCTGTCTCCACATCCACAGGGGTGGTGCTGTCTCTCTATCCACAGGGGTGGTGCTGTCTCCACATCCACAGGGGTGGTGCTGTCTCTCTATCCACAGGGGTGGTGCTGTCTCTCTATCCACAGGGTGGTGCTGTCTCCACATCCACAGGGGTGGTGCTGTCTCTCCATCCACAGGGGTGGTGCTGTCTCTCACATCTATCCTGTCAGGGGGGTGGTGCTGTCTCTCTATCCACAGGGGTGGTGCTGTCTCTCTATCCACTGGGGTGGTGCTGTCTCTCTATCCACAGGAGTGGTGCTGTCTCCACATCCACAGGGGTGGTGCTGTCTCTCTATCCACAGGGGTGGTGCTGTCTCTCTATCCACTGGGGTGGTGCTGTCTCTCTATCTACAGGAGTGGTGCTGTCTCCATCCACTGGGGTGGTGCTGTCTCCACATCCACAGGGGTGGTGCTGTCTCTCTATCTACAGGAGTGGTGCTGTCTCCACATCCACAGGGGTGGTGCTGTCTCTCCATCCACAGGGGTGGTGCTGTCTCTCTATCTACAGGAGTGGTGCTGTCTCCACATCCACAGGGGTGGTGCTGTCTCTCCATCCACTGGGGTGGTGCTGTCTCTCTATCTACAGGGGTGGTGCTGTCTCCACATCCACAGGGGTGGTGCTGTCTCCACATCCACTGGGGTGGTGCTGTCTCTCTATCTACAGGGGTGGTGCTGTCTCCACATCCACAGGGGTGGTGCTGTCTCCACATCCACTGGGGTGGTGCTGTCTCTCTATCCACTGGGGTGGTGCTGTCTCCACATCCACTGGGGTGGTGCCGTCTCGACATCCACTGAATAATGTGAATAACACAGCTCTGGTCATACATGCTGGAAGTCTGGGGTTTGTTTGATCTCGTCCACGTTTGCATTATTTTCACCAGGAGCAGAGCAAATGTATTGGCTTAAATAAGAACTTAGCCAAGAAATAAACCTGACAGCAGAATATGTATTGTTGTCTGACAATAGGGCCCTATACTTCAGTTGCTTGTTTAAAGGAAAGCCAAGTACTTGGTGAAGCGTATTAACGTTTCAATTCATTTGTAACATGCTGTTATGTTTTGGTAGGGCATTTTAACCTAACCTAACATATTATACGAAATCGAGTGTCACATTTATATAATATGTTACGTATTCCCCTGAGACCACGTTGCACCAAAACTCACACAGTGACAGGATGTGGAATATTGATGATGACTTGAGCCTATGTTATTCTATTGTCTTGTGTTTTCTGCCAGTGGCTGCGTACAGATGTGTTCTCCACCAGGGAATTTAGGAGATAGTGAGCTAGCCCACTCTCATCTCAGACGGTGTCACGGCTCTAGTCCACAATGGGCCAGCGGCCCACACTTGGTCCCTGTGGTCCCGTATGTTTCCCGTATGCCTGTATTTCCGGTCCAATGCACTAAAGGGACAGGTTTGAAACTACCGTGTCGCTTCTTCTTCCAGATGCATGGAGCTTCTGCGTAGATGTTCCCTTACACATCTCACACATAAACAAGTGAGAAAATGGTAGGAGACAGAGGACCACTGTTATGTTATATTCACACCGCTTAACAAATGTGTTTTATTTAGTCGGTCGCATACGTGAACCACACACACACACACACACACACACACACACACACACACACACACACACACACACACACACACACACACACACACACACACACACACACACACACACACACACACACACACACACACACAGTATCAGTATATCTGAACCTATATCCCATGCGCTGGTATGTGATACTGTTTGATAATTAAACGCTTTAATTGTATTGCACGGGAAAGCAACTGACAACACGAGTCTCTCCTCTCGCAACTAATGGAAGGAGTGTCTCTCCTCACCTGTCGCTCAATCTAATAAACCGGTTTATCCGCTGTACCTTACATGGGAGATTAACGGAGCAACAAGACGAGGGGGAGTGTCAACATGTCTGCTCCTGCTACAGGTGTTTATTCTGGCTGCGCATTAAACGCTCCTCCCGACCAGTGGGCTCGTCCGCTCTCCTCACACGCTCCTCACACGCTCCTCCGCTCTCCTCCGCTCTCCTCACACGCTCCTCACACGCTCCTCACTCGCACGGTCTCTGATCTAGTGGGATGTTGCACAGCGGCTTATCAGGCGCCAGTTCTCCCCGTGTATTTTATAATGCTCAGTAAACTTCTCGCTCGACAGAACAATGTGTCGCGTTATTCTGCCGGAACTTCACTCCAGTGAACCGGGTCTCGGTATCTGTTGTCTAGGATCCCACGGAGACTGGAATTACCGCTACCGAGCTGCGCCCCCAGGAAACCGGCAGAAAAACGTACATAGCATTTATTAGGGTTTTTAGTTTTTTCACAGATGTTTAACTTTGCGGAATTACTTTTATTGAAGAAAATTTCCAAACAATGGATGATTCTTGAGTCTGATGACTGTTTGGATGAACACTGCTCCTTGAGAAATCTCTTTTTTCTTGCTGAGGACGAGCTGGAGGCGTTTTAACCCTCTGGAAGTGTCCTCCGCACATCCGCCAAACTGGCCATGGCTGCAGCGATAGCCAGCTCCCTCATCCGGCAGAAAAGGCAGGCGAGGGAGCGGGAGAAATCCAATGCCTGCCGTTGCGTTAGCAGTCCCAACAAGACGAAGCCATGCGAGAAACCCAGTCGGCTGTCTATGTTCTCTCGGGTCAAACTCTTTGGCTCAAAGAAGAGGAGACGCAGGCGACCAGGTCTGCTTTGCTTTTGGCGTCTGATCTTGTCGACCATCACATTCACAAACCATTTCATTCATGTACTTACATGTTTTCCTTTCATCATCATCATTTGTGGTTGTGTTCTGGGCATTGGGTACGCTGTTCTGCAAATACTCTTTACCAACAAAGTGAGTCATTAAAATGTGAATCATAATCTATAAAGCAAATTCCACAAATCATGCATGGATGTCTGTTTGAGTTTATCATAGAGACATTTCACACCTGTTAGGGATGTCATGCCTTGGTGTGGGAGATGTCTGTGTTTATATACTTAAATACATCCAGTGTCTGAACCCTCTGTGGGATGGCTTCAGAAAGGCTATGGCATGCATATATATTGTACAGGCTGACACAGACTGACACAGGCTGATCCAGGGTATACTGGCTGAATAGGGCGCCATCATTTATAAATCATAGTGACCACAGAAGGATGGTAAAACGTTCTAAGTGTTAACTGCTGGAGAATTCAGCACACTGTCAGTGTCACCTGTACCCAACACCTTCTATTGTGCTGCACACTGTCAGTGTCACCTGTACCCAACACCTTCTGTTGTGCTGCACACTGTCAGTGTCACCTGTACCCAACACCTTCTGTTGTGCTGCACACTGTCAGTGTCACCTGTACCCAACACCTTCTGTTGTGCTGCACACTGTCAGTGTCACCTGTACCCAACACCTTCTGTTGTGCTGCACACTGTCAGTGTCACCTGTACCCAACACCTTATATTGTGCTGCACACTGTCAGTGTCACCTGTACCCAACACCTTCTGTTGTGCTGCACACTGTCAGTGTCACCTGTACCCAACACCTTCTATTGTGCTGCACACTGTCAGTGTCACCTGTACCCAACACCTTCTATTGTGCTGCACACTGTCAGTGTCACCTGTACCCAACACCTTCTGTTGTGCTGCACACTGTCAGTGTCACCTGTACCCAACACCTTCTATTGTGCTTCACACTGTCAGTGTCACCTGTACCCAACACCTTCTGTTGCGCTGCACACTGTCAGTGTCACCTGTACCCAACACCTTATATTGTGCTGCACACTGTCAGTGTCACCTGTACCCAACACCTTCTGTTGTGCTGCACACTGTCAGTGTCACCTGTACCCAACACCTTCTATTGTGCTGCACACTGTCAGTGTCACCTGTACCCAACACCTTCTATTGTGCTTCACACTGTCAGTGTCACCTGTACCCAACACCTTCTGTTGTGCTGCACACTGTCAGTGTCACCTGTACCTAACACCTTCTATTGAGGGATTTCACACCAACTACAGTACGTTCCAGACTGAATCATCCCTGTGCTTACAGGCTTTAATTAGCTCCAGTCAATTACACTCCTATTGAGTTCACAGAAAGTTTCAGGCAATTTGTTTGAAGTGCATTTTGCAGGTTGGTGGTGGAGTTGATTGGGGGGGTACCATACAGTGTTTCATCAGAACTGAGTGCACACCACGATACACACCTGTACCCTCTCTCATCAACACCCCTGTTCCTCTAATCTCAAGTGACCCCACCCCTGAAGAGGGACTGGGGAGTCAGGTGGAGGGATTCACACTGTAACATACATTTATGCTTCAGTTCTACACCTGTTTCACTGTGTCAGTAAGTGTCTAACCAGGTCTGCTGGAAGGTGAAGGCACAGACTGGTTTATATCACTGTGCCATTTTATCCCTCTAATACTTTGTTGTCTTTTCCTGTATTTGATTTGGAGGTGTGATAATTTAAAAGTTCAGTGAGGAATTTTTTATTCAGTTGTCTTAGATTGCTTTTTGGGAGGCTTATTTAGGGTTTGGTTATATACTTTACATGGCAAAACATTACATCAGAAAAGGATATTGTATTTTCCTTATGTTAAAACATGGCTTGGGAGTCCACAAACATGATATAGTGTAGACAGATGACCTTTAAAAACTCATCCTAAGCACTACTTAATGTCTGCTCTCCTTGTAAACATGCTCTCACAATATTTCTCCCTTGTGCATCCAGTGGCACATTGAGAATAAACTCAGACTTCTTTTGTAGTTTCCTAGTTATTTCATGTTCCCATGTGCAGTAGACGGCACCACTGTATGCTAGTACTCATGTGTAGTAGACGGCACCACTGTATGCTAGTACTCATGTGTAGTAGACAGCACCACTGTATGCTAGTACTCATGTGTAGTAGACGGCACCACTGTATGCTAGTACTCATGTGTAGTAGACAGCACCACTGTATGCTAGTACTCATGTGTAGTAGACGGCACCACTGTATGCTAGTACTCATGTGTAGTAGACGGCACCACTGTATGCTAGTACTCATGTGTAGTAGACGGCACCACTGTATGCTAGTACTCATGTGTAGTAGACGGCACCACTGTATGCTAGTACTCATGTGTAGTAGACAGCACCACTGTATGCTAGTACTCATGTGTAGTAGACGGCACCACTGTATGCTAGTACTCATGTGTAGTAGACAGCACCACTGTATGCTAGTACTCATGTGTAGTAGACGGCACCACTGTATGCTAGTACTCATGTGTAGTAGACAGCACCACTGTATGCTAGTACTCATGTGTAGTAGACAGCACCACTGTATGCTAGTACTCATGTGTAGTAGACAGCACCACTGTATGCTAGTACTCATGTGTAGTAGACGGCACCACTGTATGCTAGTACTCATGTGTAGTAGACGGCACCACTGTATGCTAGTACTCATGTGTAGTAGACAGCACCACTGTATGCTAGTACTCATGTGTAGTAGACAGCACCACTGTATGCTAGTACTCATGTGTAGTAGACGGCACCACTGTATGCTTGTACTCATGTGTAGTAGACAGCACCACTGTATGCTAGTACTCATGTGTAGTAGACGGCACCACTGTATGCTAGTACTCATGTGTAGTAGACAGCACCACTGTATGCTAGTACTCATGTGTAGTAGACAGCACCACTGTATGCTAGTACTCATGTGTAGTAGACGGCACCACTGTATGCTAGAACTCATGTGTAGTAGACGGCACCACTGTATGCTAGTACTCATGTGTAGTAGACAGCACCACTGTATGCTAGTACTCATGTGTAGTAGACAGCACCACTGTATGCTAGTACTCATGTGTAGTAGACGGCACCACTGTATGCTAGTACTCATGTGTAGTAGACAGCACCACTGTATGCTAGTACTCATGTGTAGTAGACGGCACCACTGTATGCTAGTACTCATGTGTAGTAGACAGCACCACTGTATGC
>CM055729.1:28392049-28484549 GCA_029465975.1 Dallia pectoralis
TCTCTGTCCAGAGAGAGATATAGATCATGTCCAGTTGTCATGGTGATAGGGTGAGACAGGAAACTGTCCAGTTGTCATGGTGGGAGGATGAGACAGAGAACTGTCCAGTTGTCATGGTGAGAGGATGAGACAGAGAACTGTCCAGTTGTCATGGTGAGAGGATGAGACAGGAAACTGTCCAGTTGTCATGGTGAGAGGATGAGACAGGAAACTGACCAGTTGTCATGGTGAGAGGATGAGACAGGAAACTGTCCAGTTGTCATGGTGAGAGGATGAGACAGGAAACTGTCAAGTTGTCATGGTGAGAGGTTGAGACAGGAAACTGTCCAGTTGTCATGGTGAGAGGTTGAGACAGGAAACTGTCCAGTTGTCATGGGGAGAGGATGAGACAGGAAACTGACCAGTTGTCATGGTGAGAGGATGAGACAGGAAACTGTCCAGTTGTCATGGTGAGAGGATGAGACAGGAAACTGTCCAGTTGTCATGGTGAGAGGATGAGACAGGAAACTGTCCAGTTGTCATGGTGAGAGGATGAGACAGGAAACTGTCCAGTTGTCATGGTGAGAGGATGAGACAGGAAACTGTCCAGTTGTCATGGTGAGAGGATGAGACAGGAAACTGTCCAGTTGTCATGGTGAGAGGATGAGACAGGAAACTGTCCAAATGGGTATGTTGCTCAACATCCACTGAATGGACACAGTTAAGGAAGATGGAGAGATGAAGGGGGAGGTATTTGAGGTGGTCATTTTGCAGTAGTATCTCCTCTACTATGGGATGGACTGTAGCTGTTTACTTCTGAAATATTCATTTGTTCACTTGGCTTGTTTATGATGAAGCCCTGGAGAGACTGTCTGGATATATTGTCCTAGAAGCAGAGGGGAGACTGTGTGGATATATTGTCCCAGAAGCAGAAGAGAGACTGTGTGGATATATTGTCCTAGAAGCAGAGGAGAGACTGTGTGGATATATTGTCCTAGAAGCAGAAGAGAGACTGTGTGGATATATTGTCCTAGAAGCAGAGGAGAGACTGTGTGGATATATTGTCCTAGAAGCAGAAGAGAGACTGTGTGGATATATTGTCCTAAAAGCAGAGGAGAGACTGTGTGTATATATTGTCCTAAAATTAGAGGAGAGACTGTGTGGATATATTGTCCTAAAAGCAGAAGAGAGACTGTGTGGATATATTGTCCTAGAAGCAGAGGAGAGACTGTGTGGATATATTGTCCTAAAAGCAGAGGAGAGACTGTGTGGATATATTGTCCAGAAGTAGAGGAGAGACTGTGTGGATATATTGTCCTAAAAGCAGAAGAGAGACTGTGTGGATATATTGTCCTAAAAGCAGAGGAGAGTCCATCACAGCTGGTCTGCTCCCATATTTCTCCTCACTGAATGGAGGATGTTGATGGAGAAAATCTGGCCATCACATGAATCCTTGTTTCTGTCAGCAAACAATGAGTAGAGCAGATAACCAAAGACCAGTAAGGATTATACGCACATATCACTGCTGATGTTGGAGAGATAATAAACATGGACGTGTCTGGTAGAGAAGAAACACTCTGTAAACACTGAAACTGAATAAACATGGACATGTAGAGAAGAAACACTCTGTAAACACTGAAACTGAATAAACATGGACGTGTAGAGAAGAAACACTCTGTAAACACTGAAACTGAATAAACATGGACGTGTAGAGAAGAAACACTCTGTAAACACTGAAAGTAAACAACAATTCAGACTCCACTGCTCTTAATAAGATTACATTCAAGGCATTTATTCGCCAAAAGGACAATTCACTGTGTCTTTAACATTGAGGTGAAAACATCATGCTTTGGGAGTGTTTTTATGCTAAGGTGACCAGATGGGTATTCCAGCATCACTATGACCCAAAACACACAGCCAAGGCAACAAAGGAGTTGCTCAACAAGAAGCACATCAAGGTCCTGGAGTGGTCTAGACAGTCTCCAGACCTTAATCTCATGGAAAATCTGTGAAGGGCGCTTATGGTTCGAGATGCCAAACATCAGCCACAATGCCTTAATGACTTAGAGAGGATCTGCAAAGAGGTGTGGGACACAATTCCTCCGCAGATGTGGCCAAACCTGGTGGCCAACTACAAGAAATCTCTGACCTCTGTGGTTGAACCAAACCTGGTGGCCAACTACAAGAAATGTCTGGCCTCTGTGTCAATAAGGGTTTGGCCACCAGGTACTAAGTCATATTTTGTACTAAGTCAAATACGTATTTCAGTAAAATGCAAATCAATGTATAACTTATTGGAAATGCACTGTTCAAATAATTAAAATAGAGACTTATCAAATCTTTGTCAGTGTTGTTGTCAGATTTGGCAGTTCCAGAAATCAGAAAACACAGTGAGTGACAGTTCAGCAGTTGTCAGGATGTGTGTGAAAACGGATGTGTGTGTGACAGGATGTTTTGTGAAACAGGATGTGTGTGAAACAGGATGTGTGTGACAAGATGTGTGTGAAACAGGACGTGTGTAAAACAGGATGTGTGTGACAGGATGTGTGTGACAGGATGTGTGTGACATGATGTGTGTGTAACAGGATGTGTGTAACAGGATGTGTGTGTAACAGGATGTGTGTAACAGGATGTGTGTAACTCTAATTTTTCTCTCTTCAGCCATCTTCAACCTCATTCCTGTGGGACTTCGAGTGGTGGCCATCCAGGGGGTTCAGACCAAACTCTACCTGGCCATGAACAGCGAGGGCTTCCTGTACACATCGGTATTTATTTCTCTGTTGTTTACTGATAACTGTATATATACAGGAACACCTGCTCAACTAGCTGTAGTCTCACACCTGCCCAACTAGCTGTAGTCTCACACCTGTAGTCACACACCTGCCCAACTAGCTGTAGTCTCACACCTGTAGTCACACACCTGCCCAACTAGCTGTAGTCTCACACCTGTAGTCACACACCTGCCCAACTAGCTGTAGTCTCACACCTGCCCAACTAGCTGTAGTCTCACACCTGCCCAACTAGCTGTAGTCTCACACCTGCCCAACTAGCTGTAGTCTCACACCTGTAGTCACACACCTGCCCAAATATCTGTAGTCTCACACCTGCTGTCTCACACCTGCCCAACTAGCTGTAGTCTCACACCTGCCCAACTAGCTGTAGTCTCACACCTGCCCAACTAGCTGCAGTCTCACACCTGTAGTCTCACACCTGCTGTCTCACACCTGCCCAACTAGCTGTAGTCACACACCTGCCCAACTAGCTGCAGTCTCACACCTGCCCAACTAGCTGTAGTCACACACCTGCCCAACTAGCTGCAGTCTCACACCTGTAGTCTCACACCTGCTGTCTCACACCTGCCCAACTAGCTGTAGTCACACACCTGCCAAACTAGCTGCAGTCTCACACCTGCCCAACTAGCTGCAGTCTCACACCTGTAGTCTCACACCTGCTGTCTCACACCTGCCCAACTAGCTGTAGTCTCACACTTGCCCAACTAGCTGTGGTCACACACCTGTCCAACTAGCTGTAGTCACACACCTGCCCAACTAGCTGTAGTCTCACACCTGTAGTCTCACACCTGCCCAACTAGCTGTAGTCTTACACCTGTAGTCTTACACCTGCTGTCTCACACCTGCCCAACTAGCTGTAGCGAACTGATTATTAAACATGGAACAGACACAACAGAGTTTGCATGGACATTTTTGCATGTTACCATGGAGCTGTGTTACCATGGAGCTGTGTTACCGTGGAGCTGTGTTACCATGGAGCTGTGTTACCATGGAGCTGTGTTACCGTGGAGCTGTGTTACCATGGAGCTGTGTTACCGTGGAGCTGTGTTACCGTGGAGCTGTGTTACCGTGGAGCTGTGTTACCGTGGGGCAGTGTTAACTTGGAGCAGTGGTACTGCGTGGCTGTGTTAACTTGGAGCTGTGGTACTGTATGGCTGTGTTACCTTGGAGCTGTGGTACTGTATGGCTGTGTTACCTTGGAGCTGTGGTACTGTATGGTTGTGTTAACTTGGAGCTGTGGTACTGCGTGGCTGTGTTAACTTGGAGCAGTGGTACTGTATGGCTGTGTTACCTTGAAGCTGTGGTACTCCGTGGCTGTGTTAACTTGGAGCAGTGGTACTGTATGGCTGTGTTACCTTGGAGCAGTGGTACTGTATGGCTGTGTTACCTTGAAGCTGTGGTACTGTATGGCTGTGTTAACTTGGAGCTGTGGTACTGCGTGGCTGTGTTAACTTGGAGCAGTGGTACTGCGTGGCTGTGTTAACTTGGAGCAGTGGTACTGCGTGGCTGTGTTAACTTGGAGCAGTGGTACTGCGTGTCTGTGTTAACTTGGAGCAGTGGTACTGCGTGGCTGTGTTAACTTGGAGCTGTGGTACTGCGTGGCTGTGTTAACTTGGAGCAGTGGTACTGCGTGTCTGTGTTAACTTGGAGCAGTGGTACTGCGTGGCTGTGTTAACTTGGAGCTGTGGTACTGCGTGGCTGTGTTAACTTGGAGCTATGGTACTGTGTGGCCTGTCCAGTGCAACGACCAGGTTGCACACTGGCTGTGTCTAGCTAGATGGCTGAGTTACCCACAGTACCAGAATACTGTCTGGCTAGCGGGATTTAAACCCATTTAAATTGAAATACCTGGCTCTGCATTTGGACCACAGGGCGAACACCCACTACCCTGATTCGGCAACCCAAGTCCACCCAATGCTCCGGGGCAGCAGCCAGGGCCAGGAAAAGCCCCAGAGCTACAGCCACAACCCCAGCTCCAGCCATGCTACCACCCCTTCCAGCTGGGATTCTCATTTTTAAATAAATGTGCAAAGCTATGAATTATTCAGCTCAATCGCAGACCCCCAAAATAGAGCTCTGCCTCATGGAAAATGTCACCATCTCCATTGCAGCCCCGTCTGGCGTGCTGGTCACAACCGGGTATCTGTGGGTGTCTGTGGGTATCTGTGGATGTCTGTGGGTATCTGTGGGTGTCTGTGGGTGTCTGTGGGTATCTGTGAGTGTCTGTGGTTATCTGTGGGTATCTGTGGGTGTCTGTGGGTATCTCTGGGTATCTGTGGGTGTCTGTGGGTGTCTGTGGGTATATGTGGGTGTCTGTGGGTGTCTGTGGATGTCTGTGGGTATCTGTGGGTGTCTATGGGTATCTGTGGATGTCTGTGGGTATCTGTGGGTGTCTGTGGGGGTCTGTGGGTATCTGTGGGTGTCTGGGTATCTGTGGGTATCTGTGGGTGTCTGTGGGTATCTGTGGGTGGCTGTGGGTATCTGTGGGTGTCTGTGGGTGTCTATGGGAGTCTGTGGGTATCTGTGGGTATCTGTGGGAGTCTGTGGGTGTCTGTGGGTATCTGTGGGTATCTGTGGGTAGTCTGTGGGTGTCTGTGGGTATCTGTGGGTGTCTGTGGGTACCTGTGGGTATCTATGGGAGTCTGTGGGTGTCTGTGGGAGTCTGTGGGTGTCTGTGGGTATCTATGGGAGTCTGTGGGTGTCTGTGGGTATCTATGGGAGTCTGTGGGAGTCTGTGGGTGTCTGTGGGTACCTGTGGGTGTCTATGGGAGTCTGTGGGTGTCTGTGGGAGTCTGTGGGTGTCTGTGGTTATCCGTGGGTATCTATGGGAGTCTGTGGGTATCTATGGGAGTCTGTGGGTGTCTGTGGGTATATGTGGGTATCTATGGGAGTCTGTGGGTACCTGTGGGTATCTATGGGAGTCTGTGGGTGTCTGTGGGAGTCTGTGGGTGTCTGTGGGTATATGTGGGTATCTGTGGGCATCTATGGGAGTCTGTGGGTGTCTGTGGGTATCTGTGGGTATCTGTGGGTATCTGTGGGAGTCTGTGGGTGTCTCTGGGTGTCTGTGGGTACCTGTGGTAGTCTGTGGGTGTCTGTGGGTATCTGTGGGAGTCTGTGGGTGTCTGTGGGTATATGTGGGTATCTGTGGGCATCTATGGGAGTCTGTGGGTGTCTGTGGGTATCTGTGGGTATCTATGCGAGTCTGTGGGTATCTGTGAGTGTCTGTGGGTACCTGTGGGTATCTGTGGATCCTGACAGGTAAAAAAGTGTGCACCTAAACAAACACACACAAACTCACATACCGACACTGAATGGCAGTTATATGGTCACCATCTGATACACATTATTATTATTATTATTGCTTTTGTTGACGTCCATCAAGGACAAACGTCATGTTGCGAAGTACCACATTGGAATCTTGTTGCTGGATTGAGGCAACAGGTCGAGTCCAGCTGTTGCTGTCTCCATGGCAACGCTGTTGCTTTTTTTTTAACTTCCTCTGCATCATCGTTGCAGGTTAACTTGAGAACGATTCATAAACCCTATTGATGTCAGGCATTTATTATCAGGGACAAGCAGCTAATTGAGACAAGGCACTTAAATGTTTTACGGTGGGCATGGCAAAAGGTCTAGAGACGCAGACAAGCCTGAATGACCAAAATGGAGACACATTACAGCGTGTGGAATACTCACCGCACCCACGCCGACATTCACACCCAGAAGAGGAGTCAAAGGCTCTTTTAAGAAGCTCAGATATTCAGAAAACAGCTATTGTGTTCGCCCAAATGGCACAGATATCCACTATGACTGAACAACCAATTATCCATGGTACATTAACCAATAAGATTATTCATGGTGGACAATGTATCGTGTTTAGATGAGATTAGATTCAACATTAGTGTCATTGAACAGTGCAAGTAAAGTAAAACGAAATGCAGTTTGCACCCAACCAGAAGTGCAATAAGAGCAGTGTATCAATGTGCCAATGTACGAGAAAAATGAGGACAACAGAAGGACCTGCAATTTCATGGGTAATCGGCAAACATAAACATTATCTTTTGAAAACTTTTCAGGCTATGTAAGGTAACCACTAATAGCATTTAAGCTAAACAGGGAATCTGATTATGCCACATTCACAGGGTTTAGATTACAGTATGAGCAAACCAGAAGTTTTATGAGTAATGAGATTGAACAGAATTCTACGTGTCAGTAGAAATATATCTGCTTGGACAAAACTGAGCACGCCTTCAGGTAACAGTGACGATATAAATAAACCAGAACCCTCCAATATTTACAACAGACCCAAGTCTCTGATTAGTTTCCTCCCACTGGCAGTAAACTGATCACTGAACAGTTGTTATATTGTGATTACATTAATACAGTTACATCGCACTGCATTTTACTTTTATTGTACCAGGGAGACACATTGAGACCATGGTCTAATTTTCAAGCATTTTCAAGTATGTCTAAATGTCTATATGTATATATGTCTATATGTATATGTGTCTAAATGTCTATATGTATATATGTCTATATGTATATGTGTCTAAATGTCTATATGTATATATTTCTATATGTATATGTGTCTAAATGTCTAGATGTCTATATGTATATGTGTCTAAATGTATATATGTCTATATGTATATGTGTCTAAATGTATATATGTCTATATGTATATGTGTCTAAATGTCTATATGTATATATGTCTATATGTATATGTGTCTAAATGTCTATATGTCTATATGTATATGTGTCTAAATGTCTATATGTATATGTGTCTATATGTATATGTGTCTATATGTATATATGTCTATATGTATATGTGTCTAAATGTCTAGATGTCTATATGTATATGTGTCTAAATGTATATATGTCTATATGTATATGTGTCTAAATGTATATATGTCTATATTTATATGTGTCTAAATGTCTATATGTATATATATCTATATGTATATGTGTCTAAATGTCTATATGTCTATATGTATATGTGTCTAAATGTCTATATGTATATGTGTCTATATGTATATGTGTCTATATGTATATATGTCTATATGTATATGTGTCTAAATGTCTATATGTATATATGTCTATATGTATATGTGTCTATATGTTGTATGTCTATATGTATATGTGTCTATATGTATATATGTCTATATGTATATGTGTCTATATGTATATATGTATATATGTCTATATGTATATGTGTCTATATGTCTATATGTATATATGTATATGTGTCTATATGTCTATATGTATATATGTCTATATGTATATATATATATATATATATATATATGTCTATATGTATATATGTCTGTATTAGGGATGCACCGAAATGAAAATTCTTGGCCGAAACCGAAAACCGAAAAAGAGGAAACCAAGACCGAAAACCGAAACACCGAAATAAATTATGCCAATTATTAGTACCATTGCATTTATGGATATGAGCCACCAAGGGCGTAGGTTTGGTCTCAGCTTCGGTGGGGACATCTCCCCCCCCATCCGGCAAGTGAACTTTTACTGAGAATAATGTGATCATTTTTGCGTTTAGTTGAGACAATAGCCTGTTGCTTTTATACTACATTAAGTTTAACTAGCATAGGCCTATCCATCTGCAGACAAAAATCATTATGTAGTAACTGGCGTTCAACTTTTAGATGGTAATGCTGTTTGTCAGATTCAATATATTGTAGCGACCCTGGTGGTGCCACTACTCCGCCTCTACTAATGGGATATCCCAAATAGGCCACATTACATAAGCAAAATATACACAGGAAACATTTCCACTGTTTATTGTGACTGTAAGATTCTAACATATGGGGTATGTATTAACAGAAAGCACTGGTAACTTTACCGTTGTCTTCAGTAACTCTCCTGTGTACTTATAGCGTGTCAGATAACTCCCCTCCCCTAGGTTTTTTAGCCAATCAAATTACGGCGTTTCTAGTACCGTACCGGCTCTGCGGTCGGAATTGACCCAAATCGCTTCACAAACTCATAACGGAGTTCGCTAAAATATTAGTGGGGACAATTTAGTCATGTTAAAATGTTGTTGGGGACATGTCTCCAGCGTCCCCCCCTAAACCTACGCCCATGTGAGGAACTTTCTTGCAGGATTTCACTGAACATATCAGACAACGAGGGTGCATGCCCCTCATCTAGTGCAGAGAGACGAGTCTTTTTTTCTGCGCTCTGATCTCCGTGCGCTGCTGCTCCGTGCGCTACTGCTCCGTGCCCTACTGCTCCGTGCCCTACTGCTCTGTGCCCTACTGCTCTGTGCGCTATTGCTCCGTCTCCACGCGGGTTCTCCGCATCCATAGCTGCCTGGATCATTTCTCGTGCGCGCTGCTTTATTTCTGCATCCAAGTAATGGTCTTTATAACGCGGATCAAGTACAGTCGCGATGAAGTGCAGAGGATCCGAATAGATCACAACATATTTCGGCCGTATTGTTTCGGTGATAAAAGTATTTCGGCCGAAAACCGAAAATGCCCTTTTGGGCCATTTTCGGCCGAAAATTTTCGGTGGCCGAATATTCGGTGCATCCCTAGTCTGTATGTATACATGTCTATACGTATGTCTATATGTATACATGTCTATATACATGTCTATATGTATATGTGTCTATATGTATATATGTCTATATGTTTATATGTCTATATATATACATGTCTATATGTATATATGTCTATATATATACATGTCTATATGTATATATGTCTATATGTATACATGTCTATATGTATATATGTTTATATGTATACATGTCTATATGTATGTATATATGTATATATGTCTATATGTTTATATGTCTATCTGTCTATAAGTCTATATATCTATATGTCTATATGTATATATGTCTATACGTCTCTATATCTATATGTCTATATGTGTAGAGAGAGCTCCCAGACATGTGGGTTAATTCACCTGTGGCGCCGGTCCACATAAGATAAACCTCTGGCTTTAGATGGATGCCTGTGTCCTTGGGATTTTTGTTTCATGGTGGTGGTTTTTATGCATTATCTGGGAGAATGAGAGAAAGAGAGAGAAATTAAAAGGAAGAGGAAAAGGATGCAATGAATAGAAAGAGAGGGAGAGACAGAGGGGTGGTAGAATGAAAGAGAATGTGAGAGGAACAGGGGTCATCGCCAGGGCCTTTGATGTTTCTAAATGTGATGAGGGCGCCTGTAGAGGGAGGAGGCCAGCTCCTCTAGTCCAGATAAATGACAGAGTCTATATGAGGCCAGCTCCTCTAGTCCAGATAAATGACAGAGTCTATATGAGGCCAGCTCCTCTAGTCCAGATAAATGACACAGTCTATATGAGGCCAGCTCCTCTAGTCCAGATAAATGACAGAGTCTATATGAGGCCAGCTCCTCTAGTCCAGATAAATGACACAGTCTATATGAGGCCAGCTCCTCTAGTCCAGATAAATGACACAGTCTATAGATGAGGCCAGCTCCTCTAGTCCAGATAAATGACAGAGTCTATATGAGGCCAGCTCCTCTAGTCCAGATAAATGACAAAGTCTCTATAGATAAATGAGGCCAGCTCCTCTAGTCCAGATAAATGACAGAGTCTATATGAGGCCAGCTCCTCTAGTCCAGATAAATGACAGAGTCTATATGAGGCCAGCTCCTCTAGTCCAGATAAATGACAGAGTCTATATGAGGCCAGCTCCTCTAGTCCAGATAAATGACAGGCCAGCTCCTCTAGTCCAGATAAATGACAGAGTCTATATGAGGCCAGCTCCTCTAGTCCAGATAAATGGCAGAGTCTATATGAGGCCAGCTCCTCTAGTCCAGATAAATGACAGAGTCTATATGGGGCCAGCTCCTCTAGTCCAGATAAATGACAGAGTCTATATGAGGCCAGCTCCTCTAGTCCAGATAAATGACAGAGTCTATATGAGGCCAGCTCCTCTAGTCCAGATAAATGACAGAGTCTATATGAGGCCAGCTCCTCTAGTCCAGATAAATGACAGAGTCTATATGAGGCCAGCTCCTCTAGTCCAGATAAATGACAGAGTCTATA
The DNA here is from genome assembly GCA_029465975.1 of Dallia pectoralis. NCBI lineage: Eukaryota > Metazoa > Chordata > Actinopteri > Esociformes > Umbridae > Dallia > Dallia pectoralis. Next base: position 28,402,858 of record CM055729.1, read on the forward strand.
TGAGGCCAGCTCCTCTAGTCCAGATAAATGACAGTGTCTATATGAGGCCAGCTCCTCTAGTCCAGATAAATGACAGAGTCTATATGAGGCCAGCTCCTCTAGTCCAGATAAATGACACAGTCTATATGAGGCCAGCTCCTCTAGTCCAGATAAATGACAGAGTCTATATGAGGCCAGCTCCTCTAGTCCAGATAAATGACAGAGTCTATATGAGGCCAGCTCCTCTAGTCCAGATAAATGACACAGTCTATATGAGGCCAGCTCCTCTAGTCCAGATAAATGACAGAGTCTATATGAGGCCAGCTCCTCTAGTCCAGATAAATGACACAGTCTATATGAGGCCAGCTCCTCTAGTCCAGATAAATGACACAGTCTATATGAGGCCAGCTCCTCTAGTCCAGATAAATGACAGAGTCTATATGAGGCCAGCTCCTCTAGTCCAGATAAATGACAAAGTCTATATGAGGCCAGCTCCTCTAGTCCAGATAAATGACAGAGTCTATATGAGGCCAGCTCCTCTAGTCCAGATAAATGACAGAGTCTATATGAGGCCAGCTCCTCTAGTCCAGATAAATGACAGAGTCTATATGAGGCCAGCTCCTCTAGTCCAGATAAATGACAGAGTCTATATGAGGCCAGCTCCTCTAGTCCAGATAAATGGCAGAGTCTATATGAGGCCAGCTCCTCTAGTCCAGATAAATGACAGAGTCTATATGGGGCCAGCTCCTCTAGTCCAGATAAATGACAGAGTCTATATGAGGCCAGCTCCTCTAGTCCAGATAAATGACAGAGTCTATATGAGGCCAGCTCCTCTAGTCCAGATAAATGACAGAGTCTATATGAGGCCAGCTCCTCTAGTCCAGATAAATGACAGAGTCTATATGAGGCCAGCTCCTCTAGTCCAGATAAATGACAGAGTCTATATGAGGCCAGCTCCTCTAGTCCAGATAAATGACAGAGTCTATATGAGGCCAGCTCCTCTAGTCCAGATAAATGACAGTGTCTATATGAGGCCAGCTCCTCTAGTCCAGATAAATGACAGAGTCTATATGAGGCCAGCTCCTCTAGTCCAGATAAATGACACAGTCTATATGAGGCCAGCTCCTCTAGTCCAGATAAATGACAGAGTCTATATGAGGCCAGCTCCTCTAGTCCAGATAAATGACAAAGTCTATATGAGGCCAGCTCCTCTAGTCCAGATAAATGACAGAGTCTATATGAGGCCAGCTCCTCTAGTCCAGATAAATGACAGAGTCTATATGAGGCCAGCTCCTCTAGTCCAGATAAATGACAGAGTCTATATGAGGCCAGCTCCTCTAGTCCAGATAAATGACAGAGTCTATATGAGGCCAGCTCCTCTAGTCCAGATAAATGGCAGAGTCTATATGAGGCCAGCTCCTCTAGTCCAGATAAATGACAGAGTCTATATGAGGCCAGCTCCTCTAGTCCAGATAAATGACAGTGTCTATATGAGGCCAGCTCCTCTAGTCCAGATAAATGACAGAGTCTATATGGGGCCAGCTCCTCTAGTCCAGATAAATGACAGAGTCTATATGAGGCCAGCTCCTCTAGTCCAGATAAATGACAGAGTCTATATGAGGCCAGCTCCTCTAGTCCAGATAAATGACAGAGTCTATATGAGGCCAGCTCCTCTAGTCCAGATAAATGACAGAGTCTATATGAGGCCAGCTCCTCTAGTCCAGATAAATGACAGAGTCTATATGAGGCCAGCTCCTCTAGTCCAGATAAATGACAGAGTCTATATGAGGCCAGCTCCTCTAGTCCAGATAAATGACAGAGTCTATATGAGGCCAGCTCCTCTAGTCCAGATAAATGACAGAGTCTATATGAGGCCAGCTCCTCTAGTCCAGATAAATGACAAAGTCTATATGAGGCCAGCTCCTCTAGTCCAGATAAATGACACAGTCTTTATTCAGTAGGACGTTTGATAACCTCTCCTTTGGCTGGACAGCCTGTGTTTCTAAATGCTGCACCAATCAGCACCAGGGTGTTGGGGGGAATTAACCAATAGCAGTGCAGCATTATCCGGGAGATTCCCTGTCAGTGATGGAGACACAGGTGATGACGTGTTGGAGTGTGTGTGTGTGTGTGTGTGTTGTAGTGCGTGTGTGTGTGTTTGAGTGGTTGTAAGTGTGTGAAAGTGCATTTGAGCATCTTTTATTTACATTCTTATTTATATTTAATTCTGTATGTGTCATATGTGTTCATATCTTTGCATGCATATATTGCAGACTCAGCATGATATTTTGGAATATCCTATTTTATTAATCATCTGGCAGTGTGTGCGTGTGTGTGTGTGCGTGTGTGTGTGTGTGTGCGTGTGTGTGTGTGTGTGTGTGTGTGTGTGTGTGTGTGTGTGTGTGTGTGTGTGTGTGTGTGTGTGTGTGTGTGTGTGTGTGTGTGTGTGTGTGTGTGTGTGTGAGCCAATCACATGGCTGAGATAATATCCCATTGACCACCAGGCTTACAGGAGAACCAATCACATGACTGAGATAATATCCCATTGACCACCAGGCTCACAGAAGGAGAGCCAATCACATGACTGAGATAATATCCCATTGACCACCAGGCTCACAGGAGGAGAACCAATCACATGACTGAGATCTTTTCCATGCAGAGAGATTTTTTTCAAAAGCACAGTTTCCTCGTTCCAATTTGCAGAGCTGTGTCTCGCTCCGTCTGTCTCTGGACAGCTGTGATTAAAGAGGGGTTGGTCATTACTGGTGCCTTAGGTAAAAACTGCTGAAGCTACTGGAGCTCAGTCAAATGGATCCGTGATCAATCACCAAGTCAGTCCAATACAACAGGAGGGTGGGTTCTCTACACATTGGTACCATATAACCCAGCCAGTCCAATACAACAGGAGGTGGGTTCTCTACACATTGGTACCATATAACCCAGCTAGTCCAATACAACAGGAGGGTGGGTTCTCTACACATTGGTACCATATAACCCAGCCAGTCCAATACAACAGGAGGTTCTCTACACATTGGTACCATATAACCCAGCCAGTCAAATACAACAGGAGGTTCTCTACACATTGGAACCATATAACCCAGCCAGTCCAATACAACAGGAGGTTCCCTACACATTGGTACCATATAACCCAGCCAGTCCAATACAACAGGAGGTTCTTTGCACATTGGTACCATACAACCCAGCCAGTCCAATACAACAGGAGGTGGGTTCTCTACACATTGGTACCATATAACCCAGCCAGTCCAATACAACAGGAGGTGGGTTCTCTACACATTGGTACCATATAACCCAGCCAGTCCAATACAACAGGAGGTGGGTTCTCTACACATTGGTACCATATAACCCAGCCAGTCCAATACAACAGGAGGTGGGTTCTCTACACATTGGTACCATATAACCCAGCCAGTCCAATACAACAGGAGGTGGGTTCTCTACACATTGGTACCATGGCTGGTAATCCTAGTTCAGTTTGTGTCCATGTTTATTTCTCTGCCAGTTTATTCTTTTCCATTATGGTCATTACCAGACGCTGTCATCTGGACCAACTTATTTTGAGCCCAGAAGAGCAGACAGCGTTAGGAGAAAGACATCAGCATTTCTGGGTTCCTCAGATCATTGCTGTCGTAGACGTTAGATTTGTAGCAGTATTTGTGACAGTATTCACAAATGAACACAGAATACCTGCATTTTCTGCCTGCGATGAATTTGTTTAAATGTTATTGGAATAATATAATTAATTAATTAAAGTATAATGAATTACCTTTCACCAGACAGAAAAAAAACAGTTTAATCCGATCGTTCTCTCAGAAAGCAGATTTGGATTTGGGTGCGAGGGTTTCGTTGGTATCATTATATGACCTTGAAACCAAAACATTTGCCATGGCTGTGTGCTCGCAGAACACTTATAGAAGTGGATCTCTAGGTCGGTTCTCTAGGTCTGTTCTCTAGGTCTAGTGGTTCTCAGTGTTTGGCGGATCTGTGCGGACAGAACATCCCTGTTGAGTTGCTTGGTCGCCGGTTGGGTGACATCTGTGTTCCTGTCAAGGCATTTTGGACCCGATCTGGATCCGGTAGTGACAAGGATGAGGATGGTTCATCTGATCTATTAATGTCTCGCATCTCAGGTTCTCTAATTTGCTATAATAGATGAGGAGGAATTCCTAAAACCTCCCCTGATCAATGTCTGACACCTCCCTCCTGTCTTTGCTCCTCCTCCTCCTCTTTCTGTCCCCTCAGGAGCACTTCACTCCGGAGTGTAAGTTTAAGGAGTCTGTGTTTGAGAACTACTACGTGACGTACTCCTCCATGCTGTATCGGCAGCAGCAGTCTGGCAGAGGCTGGTATCTGGGTCTCAATAAGGAAGGGGAGATCATGAAGGGAAACCACGTGAAGAAGAACAAGCCGGCTGCACACTTCCTGCCCAAACCTTTAAAAGGTGAGTCCCCTGTTCATGTGGGTAGATACATAACGTGGGTAGATACATAACGTGGGTAGATACATAACGTGGGTAGATACATAACGTGGGTAGATACATAACGTGGGTAGATACATAACGTGGGTAGATACATAACGTGGGTAGATACATAACGTGGGTAGATACATAACGTGGGTAGATACATAACGTGGGTAGATACATAACGTGGGTAGATACATAACGTGGGTAGATACATAACGTGGGTAGATACATAACGTGGGTAGATACATAACGTGGGTAGATACATAACGAGATACATAACGTGGGTAGATACATAACGTGGGTAGATACATAACGTGGGATAGATACATAACGTGGGTAGATACATAACGTGGGTAGATACATAACGTGGGTAGATACATAACGTGGGTAGATACATAACGTGGGTAGATACATAACGTGGGTAGATACATAACGCGGGTAGATACATAATGTGGGTAGATACATAATGTGGGTAGATACATAACGTGGGTAGATACATAACGTGGGTAGATACATAATGTGGGTAGATACATAACGTGGGTAGATACATAATGTGGGTAGATACATAACGCGGATAGATACATAACGTGGGTAGATACATAACGCGGGTAGATACATAACGCGGGTAGATACATAATGTGGGTAGATACATAATGTGGGTAGATACATAACGTGGGTAGATACATAATGTGGGTAGATACATAATGTGGGTAGATACATAATGTGGGTAGATACATAACGTGGGTAGATACATAATGTGGGTAGATACATAACGCGGGTAGATACATAACGTGGGTAGATACATAATGTGGGTAGATACATAACACGGGTAGATACATAACACGGGTAGATACATAATGTGGGTAGATACATAACGTGGGTAGATACATAATGTGGGTAGATACATAATGTGGGTAGATACATAATGTGGGTAGATACATAACGTGGGTAGATACATAACACGGGTAGATACATAACGTGGGTAGATACATAATGTGGGTAGATACATAACGTGGGTAGATACATAATGTGGGTAGATACATAATGTGGGTAGATACATAACGTGGGTAGATACATAATGTGGGTAGATACATAATGTGGGTAGATACATAATGTGGGTAGATACATAACGCGGGTAGATACATAACGTGGGTAGATACATAATGTGGGTAGATACATAACGTGGGTAGATACATAACGTGGGTAGATACATAATGTGGGTAGATACATAACGTGGGTAGATACATAATGTGGTTAGATACATAATGTGGGGACAGGAAATTAAAAGGAAAAGAATGGAACTTGGTTTGACCAAGACATGAGAATGTGTTTCTTTGGATGGATGATACAATTCTGTGTCTGTATTGTATCCTGCTTCTCAGCTGTTCTTGATCTACACAAGCAGATTCATCTATGTCCACCCATTCTCCTCTCTGACCACTTCCTGTCTGACCACTTCCTGTATGCCCACTTCCTGTCTGAACACTTCCTGTCTGACCACTTCCTGTCTGACCACTTCCTGTTTTTATTCCACAGTGGCCATGTACAGGGAGCCCTCCCTCCATGACCTCACAGAGTTCTCCCGCTCCGGCAGCGGCACGCCCACCAAGTCCCGGAGTGCCTCCGCTGTGCTTAATGGAGGGAAGACAGTGAGCCAGAACGAGTCTACGTAACCGGGCTGAGGACTGGCCAGAGGACGGCAGAAGAAGACACCATACCTCCAGAAAAGCGTGACTTCCAAACAGAACCATCTGCGGTTCAGGACACACATTTGGACTATTCAACACCATAACTTCCACCCACTACTACCAACCAATCACAACGCTCGATTAGGTTTCATATGAATTACCTTACTTTAAATCTCACTGCACCGTCTACATACAAACAAATTAGTCCATGAACTTTGAGGTTTGATAAACTCTTTTTCTTGAAGCTATTTTCTGTTGGGCACTCTGATGGCCGATGTGTTTGTACAGTTCGCCCATCAAAGTCGGTCCTTTTCCTTCCTGCAAATAACCAATACTTTTAGTCCTGATCATATAGAAACCCGCTCACATCTGTCAGAAGGCTCTGGACTACGGCGCTGCTGTGGTTAGAGACGTGCCCTGTTTCTGTGTGTTTACCCATAATGCTTCTGAGACTATGAAGCCCCCCCCCTCCCCGGCACAGGAAGCTGTGGCTGAACACAGACGTAACAGTTTCTCTCCTGCAGTCCAGTGCACACACTCAGAAGGCACTCTGGCATCTGGGGAAATAAATCCTAAAATCAGCTGACCTGGAAAAGCGGGGGAAAACGTGCGGTCCTCGCTGCTTGAGAGGTGGAGACATGGCTGCACATTTGCTTCACTAATATTCAGAATAAGCTGAGGCCATATCATTTCTGATTGTTTTCTCCCTCATGTTGTCACCCGTTCTTCTGTCTTCCCGGTGTGTTTTTCTGTTTTGCCTCCTGCGTAAACGGTTTCTGTGTCATAGGTCGGAGCTGAGAGGGTCCCTTTAAGGAGTCAAGCCAAGTCAGTGTTCAGATGCAGCTAGAAATGTTGAGCAGTGTATTGTGCAGGTATGATTAGACACATGTACGGGGAGTAAGAGAAATACAGCGACCCGAACCCTTTAAAAAAAAGGACTGGAACAGGGAATGTTTTATCCTGTGGAAATATTACCAAGCTGACAGGAAGGACACAGCAACTTAGTGTTAAAGAGTGTGAGTTGACTGTTCAATGTCTTTCTGTTTCTATTGTTCCCCACTGTCTTCTACCGTCTGTCCACATGGTCTGTTCCTGTTTTAATTAAAGCCAGGGCGTGTCATGCCTTGCTCCTCCCCTTTTGTTGACTCTTATTGGCTGATTCAGATCACCATAAAAGGACATGGCGATGCCCTAAACCCAGGAACCCTGTTTCGTGTTGAGTAATTAACTGTAGTGACAATTTTCTATATTAAAAAAATATATACTGTGTAATTTTAGGTGGCTTAAGCATTTTTTAGCATTTGTCATATTTGTCAAAGTGAAGAAAAAATGAAGTTAAAAAACAAACAAAAAAATCTTTCTTGGACTGGGCATGCAAAACACACAGACACACACAGACACACACAGAGTGGTGCACAACATAAACCCTTTTTGTGGGCTAAGTACCCTTTCCCCATGGGCTACATACCTAGTTCACATGGAACATGCTTCCGGGAGGTTCTTCTGTGGTTTCCTTCCTTCTAGATGAACGGTATCTGTAGCATGGGAAACATCAGGGTGTGCATGACATAAGCTACTGTATGTGTAGTTACCTCTGTTGGATTCATGAAAAACAATGTGTGCCAGGCTGTCCTTCTGCCTGCCACCTTCCAAGTTGTTTATTGTCTGTTGTACACACAAAAATGCACTGAATAAATTGTTTATATTACGGTATACTTTTAAAACGTGCCTTCTCTACTTCTTTGACTGTTCTGTGAAACCATTTCGGGCTCTTCTCAGCTGATTAAATGCCTAACATCTAGAAACAAACAGGTTTATACAGATAGAGCATATTTTATTTGTCCTCATCGGTCGATATCGATAACAGTATTTTGTCAATTATGCAACGATTATTGAATAATTACAATAAATCAATAGGACTCAAGCACAAAAAGAAAAGGGTCAGTGGTAAGAACAAAAATAAAATCTCCAGTACATTGAATGTGATACAATAGCAATGGGTTAGATGGCAGTCTGTTGTAATTATGCACCAAAGGATTATGGGAAATATGGCCTGTAGGTAGTTCAGGAGGAGTTGGAGGTTTGTGGTTCACTAAGGTTCTGTGAAGCTTATGAGCTGAGCACAAGAAAGCCAAAGTGTATTCTCTCCTATCCTCCGGAGACAGAGAAATCTCCCGGACACACAGAAGGTCTTGGGCTTTAATTCGACAGACACTGAGACACCAGGGCCTGTTTACATCCCCTCACCCGGGCTCAGCCCCCACGGCACTTTCTATAAAACCTTTCACCTCCACAGATATCCGGAGCCTTAGGAACTTAGAACAGCTCCTAACTGTGATGTATTGGTCGTATCAGTCGTTCTTAGGATTTATTATTAACCAGGTGCCTTTAATCCTGAATGCTGATTGGCTGCTTGCTGTGGTTATGATGTAGTGTACTACATGTATGACATTACATGATGTTTTACGACTGGTTACAACCGGTTTCAACCGGTTTCTATTAGCAACATGACCTCAGGATGTTTTGAGGGATATTACCATAATACCACAGCTAAGTGTTGTGTCCAGAAGAGCTCTTGGTCATATTAGCCACTTACCACACCCAGTCCCCTCCTCCCTCCCTCCTCCGTCTCTCCACCCTCTTTCCTCTCCTCCCTCCCTCCACCCTCTCTCCTCCCTCTCCTCCCTCTCTCCACCCTCTCTCCTCCCTCCCTCCACCCTCTTTCCTCCATCTTTCCTCCCTCTCTCCACCCTCTCTCCTCCCTCCCTCCACCCTCTCTCCTCCCTCTCTCCTCCCTCTCTCCTCCCTCCCTCCACCCTCTCTCCTCCCTGTCTCCTCCCGCTCTCCTCCCTGTCTCCTCCCTCTCTCCACCCTCTCTCCTCCCTGTCTCCTCTCTCCTCCCTCTCTCCACCCTCTCTCCACCCTCTCTCCTCCCTGTCTTCACCCTCTTTCCTCCCTGTCTCCACCCTCTCTCCACCCTCTCTCCTCCCTCTCTCCTCCCTGTCTCCTCCCTCTCTCCTCCCTGTCTCCACCCTCTCTCCACCCTCTCTCCTCCCTCTCTCCACCCTCTCTCCACCCTTTCTCCTCCCTCTCTCCACCCTCTCTCCTCCCTCTCTCCACCCTCTCTCCTCCCTGTCTCCACCCTCTCTCCTCCCTGTCTGCACCCTCTCTCCACCCTCTCTCCACCCTCTCTCCACCCTCTCTCCTCCCTGTCTCCTCCCTCTCTCCACCCTCTCTCCTCCCTGTCTCCTCCCTCTCTCCACCCTCTCTCCACCCTCTCTCCTCCCTGTCTCCTCCCTGTCTCCACCCTCTCTCCACCCTCTCTCCTCCCTCTCTCCTCCCTTTCTCCTCCCTGTCTCCTCCCACTCACTCAGATGTCCAGGCACCAGTATGACCATTCTGGAACATTCTGTAGATCCGTGCGTGGGTTATAAATCTGTCACCTTTGGCTGAGTCAGGTCCCCAGACATCTTCTTTGTCACAATAACACTGTGTGATTGGATGTGCAAATTGTAATTTTGGAAACCATATAAGACGTCTTGAAGAATCATATGTGATATTATACACATGGGTAATCTCATTTTCATTAGACTAACTTTGAATGAGACGTGATCAGTAATAAAACCTGGATCAACGTATTAGCCAAATGTTTATATATGGCAATATATACAGTATATTTATGAAGTGGATTACCTTATGAACTAGCCAAATGTTTATATATGGCAATATATACAGTATATTTATGAAGTGGATTACCTTATGAACTAGCCAAATGTTTATATATGGCAATATATACAGTATATTTATGAAGTGGATTACCTTATGAACTATCCAAATGTTTATATATGGCAATATATACAGTATATTTATGAAGTGGATTACCTTATGAACTAGCCAAATGTTTATATATGGCAATATATACAGTATATTTATGAAGTGGATTACCTTATTAACTAGCCAAATGTTTATATATGGCAATATATACAGTATATTTATGAAGTGGATTACCTTATGAACTAGCCAAATGTTTAAATATGGCAATATATACAGTATATTTATGAAGTGGATTACCTTATGAACTAGCCAAATGTTTATATATGGCAATATATACAGTATATTTATGATGTGGATTACCTTATGAACTATCCAAATGTTTATATATGGCAATATATACAGTATATTTATGAAGTGGATTACCTTATGAACTAGCCAAATGTTTATATATGGCAATATATACAGTATATTTATGAAGTGGATTACCACATTGAACTGACACTCCACAGTGTAAAACCACCCTCTCATCTTAACATCTCCACATTGAACTGACACTCCACAGTGTAAAACCACCCTCTCATCTTAACATCTCCACATTGAACTGACACTCCACAGTGTAAAACCACCCTCTCATCTTAACATCTCTACATTGAACTGACACTCCACAGTGTAAAACCACCCTCTCATGTTAACATCTCCACATTGAACTGACACTCCACAGTGTAAAACCACCCTCTCATTTTAACATCTTCACATTGAACTGACACTCCACAGTGTAAAACCACCCTCTCATTTTAACATCTCCACATTGAACTGACACTCCACAGTGTAAAACCACCCTCTCATGTTAACATCTCCACATTGAACTGACACTCCACAGTGTAAAACCACCCTCTCATGTTAACATCTCCACATTGAACTGACACTCCACAGTGTAAAACCACCCTCTCATTTTACCATCTCCACATTGAACTGACACTTCACAGTGTAAAACCACCGTCTCATGTTAACATCTCCACATTACTTATTCCACAGGGTTGTCTTCTCTGCAGGACACAGTACAGTGCCTAACAATTGCCTGTATCATTCCACAAAGCCATTAGCGTTACTTTCAAGCTAATATAATTCTGTTCTGGGTTAATGCGATTATTGGTTTGAATAATGACTGCAAAATCTTTTCAAGTAGCTTTACTCTGATAATCGAAGTGCATCGTGTTTCCTCAAACAATCTGAGTGACGACAGATCAGACTTTACAGGTGTAGTGGGCGCCCAGCCTGTGGAGATTCAACAGCTGAATCAGAGTATCTGACGTCCTGCAACTATTAAATGAACCACAGAGACAGAAGGAGAGACACAGTGGAACGACAGAGACAGAAGTAAAAATACAGCGACAGAAGGAGAACCACAGTGGAACGACAGAGACCGAAGTAAAAATACAGGGACAGAAGGAGAACCACAGTGACAAAAATGAAACTACAGAGATAGTAGTAAAACTACAGGGAAGGAGGGAGAGCCACAATAGAACCACAGATAGAGAAGTGTATCTTCAGAAACAGAAGTAGAACCACAGTAGAACCACAGAGACAAAATAAGAACCACACTGGTGCCACAAAGACGGTCACCATCCTCTATTATCCATATTGTATGGAGTTAAACTCAGAGGTTCATCACCACGTAGACGGGCAGGTAAATGTAGAGTGGTCAATAGAGATCACCTATACGTCTGTAAATATCAAACCATTTAAACCACCACTATTTGTTCCTGAGTCTGGTTTCCCATCCTTCCATTACACCACTATACATGATAGATCCTATACCACTGTATTTCTCTACATTATTTGTATCCCCTATTTCCCCCTCTCTCTCTCTCCCTCTCTCTCCCACCCCCTCTACCCTCCCTGTCTCCCTCTCCCCCTCTCTCTCCCCCTCTCTCTCTCCCTCCCTCTCCCCCACTCTCTCTCCCACCCCATCTCCCTCCCTCTCACCCTCTCTCTCCCTCTCCCCCTCTCTCCCTCCCTCCCTCTCTCCCACTCTCTCTCTCCCACTCTCCATCTCTCTCTCCCCCTCTCTCTCCCTCTCTCTCCCTCTCCCCCTCTCTCTCTCCCTCCCTCTCTCTCCCTCCCTCTCTCTCCCTCTCTCCCACTCTCTCTCTCCCACTCTCTCTCTCCCACTCTCCATCTCTCTCTCCCACTCTCACTCTCTCTTTCCCACTCTCTCCCTCTCTCTCTCCCACTCTCACTCTCCCACTCTCACTCTCTCCCCTCCATCTGTTAGTCAGATCAGAATGTAGACAACATATGAGGAGAAAAGAGAAGAGATGCATTATATACTCAAACACAGATGTGTTGTTGTGTTAATGGTGATTGAGAGAATATTGGTGCTGGAATATTTATTATTTTATATGGATTTGGTACCAGAGGTCATCCTGCTTAGTGCAGTTTGATTGGTCGTCTAGTTTCTGAGAGTGGACCTTGAAGACCCTGAAGAAAAAATAACACATTACATTTTAAGTGCTTTTCAGGACACCCAGGAACACAGAACCATAAAAACCACACATTAGACCAGACTAGGATGTGTGAAAAGCTAACCTGAACAGACCAGGCTAAGATGTGGGAAGAGCTAACCTGAACAGACCAGGCTAGGATGTGGGAAGAGCTAACCTACACAGACCAGGCTAAGATGTGGGAAGAGCTAACCTGATCAGACCAGGCTAAGATGTGGGAAGAGCTAACCTGAACAGACCAGGCTAAGATGTGGGAAGAGCTAACCTGAACAGACCAGGCTAAGATGTGGGAAGAGCTAACCTGAACAGACCAGGCTAAGATGTGGGAAGAGCTAACCTGAACAGACCAGGCTAGTATGTGGGAAGAGCTAACCTGAACAGACCAGGCTAAGATGTGGGAAGAGCTAACCTGAACAGGCCAGGCTAAGATGTGGGAAGAGCTAACCTGAACAGACCAGGCTAAGATGTGGGAAGAGCTAACCTGAACAGACCAGACTAGGATGTGGGAAGAGCTAACCTGAACAGACCAGAATAAGATGTGGGAAGGGCTAACCTGTTCAGACCAGAATAAGATGTGGGAAGAGCTAACCTGAACAGACCAGGCTAAGATGTGGGAAGAGCTAACTTGAACAGACCAGGCTAAGATGTGGGAAGAGCTAACCTGAACAGACCAGGCTAAGATGTGCGAAGAGCTAACCTGAACAGACCAGGCTAAGATGTGGGAAGAGCTAACCTGATCAGACCAGGCTAAGATGTGGGAAGAGCTACCTGAACAGACCAGGCTAGGATGTGGGAAGAGCTAACCTGAACAGACCAGGCTAGGATGTGGGAAGAGCAAACCTGAACAGACCAGGCTAAGATGTGGGAAGAGCTAACCTGAACAGACCAGGCTAGGATGTGGGAAGAGCTAACCTGAACAGACCAGACTAAGATGTGGGAAGAGCTAACCTGAACAGACCAGGCTAAGATGTGGGAAGAGCTAACCTGAACAGACCAGGCTAGGATGTGGGAAGAGCTAACCTGAACAGACCAGGCTAAGATGTGCGAAGAGCTAACCTGAACAGACCAGGCTAAGATGTGTGAAAAGCTAACCTGCACAGACCAGGCTAAGATGTGGGAAGAGCTAACCTGAACAGACCAGGCTAGGATGTGGGAAGAGCTAACCTAGACAGACCAGGCTAAGATGTGGGAAGAGCTAACCTGAACAGACCAGGCTAAGATGTGGGAAGAGCTAACCTGAACAGACCAGGCTAAGGTGTGGGAAGAGCTAACCTGTTCAGACCAGAATAAGATGTGTGAAAAGCTAACCTGAACAGACCAGGCTAAGATGTGGGAAGAGCTAACCTGAACAGACCAGGCTAAGATGTGGGAAGAGCTAACCTGAACAGACCAGGCTAAGATGTGGGAAAAGCTAACCTGAACAGACCAGGCTAGGATGTGGGAAAAGATAACCTGTTCAGCCCAGAATAAGATGTGGGAAGAGCTAACCTGAACAGACCAGGCTAAGATGTGGGAAGAGCTAACCTGAACAGACCAGGCTAAGATGTGGGAAGAGCTAACCTGAACAGACCAGGCTAAGATGTGGGGAAAAGCTAACCTGAACAGACCAGGCTTGAGACTAAAGTCTCAAAGGGAGAGAGAGTGAACGCGTCTCAGCAGGGGTTCCACCTCCACGTGTTTGCCCAACATTCTGTCAATACAGAAGGCAATACTTATTATAAACTGTCTGGTTTAAATCCTGAATGCCCATTGGCTGATGGTGTATAAGCTATTACATGGCATTGCCTTGCTAACCTGCCCATAATAGCAATAAGACATCTCAGGTGGGTGTGGTATATTGTGACTAAATGAATTGTTTTGCTTAAATAACCGCCACTAGAATGAAAGCAAACTCTCCACAGAGTGAATGATTCTGCCAGGTAATTAGGGGTGCTTGTATTCTGCCAGGTGATTAGAGGTGCTTGTATTCTGGCAGGTGATTAGGAGTGCATGTATTCTGACAGGTAATTAGAGGTGCTTGTATTCTGACAGGTGATTAGAGGTGCTTGTATTCTGCCAGGTGATTAGAGGTGCTTGTATTCTGACAGGTGATTAGAGGTGCTTGTATTCTGACAGTAAAGTCCTGGAAAGGTAGAGACCAGGGGCCACTGAGGTAAAGTCCTGGGAAGGATTTCTGTGAATTCTGAAAGCTGTGAAAGTGTCCAAACATAATGTCTGAGTCATCATCTCAGCACATGGACTCACCTGTTGGACAGAACAGGATGGACCTCAGTTTTCCTTCTCACTGTAGATCCACTAGCAGGTCCCTGTTCAGGATCCCACTGCCGTGTTGAATACAATACGTCCCAGAGATCTGGCCCGCTGTACGGAGACTCGTGTGCCATCCTAACAATCAGATGGTGTAGTCTGGTGTTGACAGGGCTAATCTGAAACACAGACCGGAGAACTGTGAACGTTCCTGGAAGCTCTCTCCAGGAACAGTCCATCTGGTAGTGTGTCTGACGACCAGCTGTCTGCCTTCCACCGTCATAGCATCACCACAACCGATGCTTTCCCTGCGTAGCCATGGCAACCACAAACACCCCATCCGTTTCTTCCACACATCCACCCTCACATCCACCCACACATCCACCCACACATCCACACACACATCCACCCTCACATCCACCCACACATCCACACACACATCCACCCACACATCCACACACACATCCACACACACATCCACCCACACAAAAATTCAGCTTCCCAGCTCTCCAACCCAGATCCACCCTCATCGATGAACACACCCTAACTTCTATGCTGTGTCCCTGGTCCCCTGGAGAGGCAAGCACACCCACACCCACACCTACACCCACACCTACACACCCACACCTACACCCACACCTACACCCACACCCACACCTACACCCACACCCACACCCACACCTACACACCCACACCTACACACCTACACCCACACCTACACACCTACACCCACACCTACACACCCACACCTACACCCACACCTTCACACCTACACCCACACATACACACCCACACCCACACATACACACACACATACACCTACACCCACACCCACACCTACACACCTACACCCACACCCACACACCTACACACCCACACCTACACCCACACCCACACTTACACACCCACACCTACACAACCACACCTACACCCACACCTACACACCCACACCTACACACCCACACCTACACACCCACACCTACACACCCACACCTACACACCCACACCCACACCTACACCCACACCTACTCCCACACCTACACACCCACACCTACACCCACACACCCACACCTACACCCATACCTACACCCACACCTACACCCGCACCTACACACCCACACCTACACACCTACACACCTACACACCTACACACCTACACCTACACACCCACACCTACACCCGCACCTACACCCACACCCACACCTACACATCATGCACACCTACACCCATACCTACACACCCACACCTACACATCCACACCTACACCCACACCTACACCCACACCTACACCCACACTTACACCCACACCTACACCCACACCCACACCTACACACCCACACCCACACCTACACACCCACACCTACACCCACACCTACACACCCACACCTACACCCACACATACACCCACACCCACACATACACCCACACCTACACCCACACCTACACCCACACCCACACCCACACCTACACCCACACCCACACCCACACCTACACATCATGTTAAATTGATCCTGTAAGTGCTCCTGGTCCTCTTCCCCGACCTTCTGGAATGAAATTGATTATCAGACCCTTTGCTGTTGAGAGAGCTGCCCCAGAGATGCACTACCCACCAGACACACACCATGAGAAACACACAGAGATGCACTACCCACCAGACAAACACCATGAGAAACCCACAGAGATGCACTACCCACCAGACACACACCATGAGAAACACACAGAGATGCACTACCCACCAGACACACACCATGAGAAACCCACAGAGATGCACTACCCACCAGACACACACCATGAGAAACACACAGAGATGCACTACCCAACCAGACACACACCATGAGAAACACACAGAGATGCACTACCCACCAGACACACACCATGAGAAACACACAGAGATGCACTACCCACCAGACACACACCATGAGAAACACACAGAGATGCACTACCCACCAGACACACACCATGAGAAACACACAGAGATGCACTACCCACCAGACACACACCATGAGAAACACACAGCCTTCACAATTATCAGATCTAAACCCACAGGTAGCAGCTAGCCTTCACATTTATCAGATCTAAACCCACCCACTTACATGTCTTACTTTTTCATGAATTATTCTATCTATCTCTGTCTCTGAAACTGGATTCTCTGCTCATTCCTTGTGTGTCTTGCGGTCTACTCTTCGTTCCAGTATAGAGAGCTTTGGTCTGTTGATAATTGTTTCCGTTCTCTGCGTCTCCAGGGACTTGTGGTGAGGGACAATGGGGATCTGTGTACAGGGATCATACAGTATCATTATAATGGGGATCTGTGTACAGGGATCATACAGTATCATTATAATGGGGATCTGTGTACAGGGATCATACAGTATCATTATAATGGGGATCTGTGTACAGGGATCATACCGTATCATTATAATGGGGATCTGTGTACAGGGACCATACAGTATCATTATAATGGAGATCTGTGTACAGGGATCATACAGTATCATTATAATGGGGATCTGTGTACAGGGATCATACAGTAAAATTATAATGGGGATCTGTGTACAGGGATCATACAGTATCATTATAATGGGGATCTGTGTACAGGGATCATACAGTATCATTATAATGGGGATCTGTGTACAGGGATCATACAGTATCATTATAATGGGGATCTGTGTACAGGGATCATACAGTAAAATTATAATGGGGATCTGTGTACAGGGATCATACAGTATCATTATAATGGAGATCTGTGTACAGGGATCATACAGTATCATTATAATGGAGATCTGTGTACAGGGATCAGACAGTATCATTATAATGGAGATCTGTGTACAGGGATCATACAGTATCATTATAATGGAGATCTGTGTACAGGGATCATACAGTATCATTATAATGGGGATCTGTGTACAGGGATCAGACAGTATCATTATAATGGAGATCTGTGTACAGGGATCATACAGTATCATTATAATGGAGATCTGTGTACAGGGATCAGACAGTATCATTATAATGGAGATCTGTGTACAGGGATCATACAGTATCATTATAATGGAGATCTGTGTACAGGGATCATACAGTATCATTATAATGGAGATCTGTGTACAGGGATCATACAGTATCATTATAATGGGGATCTGTGTACAGGGATCATACAGTATCATTATAATGGGGATCTGTGTACAGGGATCATACAGTAAAATTATAATGGGGATCTGTGTACAGGGATCATACAGTATCATTATAATGGAGATCTGTGTACAGGGATCATACAGTAAAATTATAATGGGGATCTGTGTACAGGGATCATACAGTATCATTATAATGGGGATCTGTGTACAGGGATCATACAGTATCATTATAATGGGGATCTGTGTACAGGGATCAGACAGTATCATTATAATGGAGATCTGTGTACAGGGATCATACAGTATCATTATAATGGGGATCTGTGTACAGGGATCATACAGTAAAATTATAATGGGGATCTGTGTACAGGGATCATACAGTATCATTATAATGGGGATCTGTGTACAGGGATCATACAGTATCATTATAATGGGGATCTGTGTACAGGGATCATACAGTATCATTATAATGGGGATCTGTGTACAGGGATCATACAGTATCATTATAATGGGGATCTGTGTACAGGGATCATACAGTATCATTATAATGGGGATCTGTGTACAGGGATCATACAGTATCATTATAATGGGGATCTGTGTACAGGGATCATACAGTATCATTATAATGGGGATCTGTGTACAGGGATCATACAGTATCATTATAATGGGGATCTGTGTACAGGGATCATACAGTATCATTATAATGGGGATCTGTGTACAGGGATCATACAGTATCATTATAATGGAGATCTGTGTACAGGGATCATACAGTATCATTATAATGGGGATCTGTGTACAGGGATCATACAGTAAAATTATAATGGGGATCTGTGTACAGGGATCATACAGTATCATTATAATGGGGATCTGTGTACAGGGATCATACAGTATCATTATAATGGGGATCTGTGTACAGGGATCATACAGTATCATTATAATGGGGATCTGTGTACAGGGATCATACAGTATCATTATAATGGGGATCTGTGTACAGGGATCAGACAGTATCATTATAATGGAGATCTGTGTACAGGGATCATACAGTATCATTATAATGGAGATCTGTGTACAGGGATCAGACAGTATCATTATAATGGGGATCTGTGTACAGGGATCATACAGTATCATTATAATGGAGATCTGTGTACAGGGATCATACAGTAAAATTATAATGGGGATCTGTGTACAGGGATCATACAGTATCATTATAATGGAGATCTGTGTAAAGGGATCATACAGTATCATTATAATGGAGATCTGTGTACAGGGGGATCTGTGTACAGGGATCAGACAGTATCATTATAATGGAGATCAGTGTACAGGGATCATACAGTATCATTATAATGGAGATCTGTGTACAGGGATCATACAGTATCATTATAATGGGGATCTGTGTACAGGGATCAGACAGTATCATTATAATGGAGATCTGTGTACAGGGATCATACAGTATCATTATAATGGAGATCTGTGTACAGGGATCAGACAGTATCATTATAATGGAGATCTGTGTACAGGGATCATACAGTATCATTATAATGGAGATCTGTGTACAGGGATCATACAGTATCATTATATTGGAGATCTGTGTACAGGGATCATACAGTATCATTATAATGGGGATCTGTGTACAGGGATCATACAGTATCATTATAATGGGGATCTGTGTACAGGGATCATACAGTATCATTATAATGGGGATCTGTGTACAGGGATCAGACAGTATCATTATAATGGGGATCTGTGTACAGGGATCATACAGTATCATTATAATGGGGATCTGTGTACAGGGATCATACAGTAAAATTATAATGGGGATCTGTCTGTACAGGGATCATACAGTATCATTATAATGGGGATCTGTGTACAGGGATCATACAGTATCATTATAATGGGGATCTGTGTACAGGGATCATACAGTATCATTATAATGGGGATCTGTGTCTGTGTACAGGGATCATACAGTATCATTATAATGGGGATCTGTGGGATACAGGGATCATCTGTGTACAGGGACAGTATCATTATAATGGGGGGATCTGTCATTATAATGGAGATCTGTGTACAGGGAGATCTGTGTAGATCAGTATCATTATAATGGGGATCTGTGTACAGGGATCATACAGTATCATTATAATGGAGATCTGATCTGTGTACAGGGATCATACAGTATCATTATAATGGAGATCTGTGTACAGGGATCATACAGTATCATTATAATGGAGATCTGTGTACAGGGATCAGGGGGATCTGTGTACAGGGATCATATCATTATAATGGAGATCTGTGTACAGGGATCATACAGTATCATTATAATGGAGATCTGTGTACAGGGATCATACAGTATCATTATAATGGAGATCTGTGTACAGGGATCATACAGTATCATTATAATGGGGATCTGTGTACAGGGATCATACAGTATCATTATAATGGGGATCTGTGTACAGGGATCATACAGTATCATTATAATGGGGATCTGTGTGGGATCACATTATAATGGGGGATCTGTGTACAGGGATCAGTATCATTATAATGGGGATCTGTGTACAGGGATCATACAGTATCATTATAATGGGGATCTGTGTACAGGGATCATACAGTATCATTATAATGGGGATCTGTGTACAGGGATCATACAGTATCATTATAATGGGGATCTGTGTACAGGGATCATACAGTATCATTATAATGGAGATCTGTGTAGGATCATACAGTATCATTATAATGGGATCTGATCTGTGTCTGTGTACAGGGATCATTATAATGGAGATCTGTGTACAGGGATCATACAGTATCATTATAATGGAGATCTGTGTACAGGGATATCATTATATATGGGGATCTGTGTACAGGGATCATACAGTATCATTATAATGGGGATCTGTGTACAGGGATCATACAGTATCATTATAATGGGGATCTGTGTACAGGGATCAGACAGTATCATTATAATGGGGATCTGTGTCATTATATCATGGGGATCTGTGTACAGGGATCATACTGTATCATCATTATAATGGGGATCTGTGTACAGGGATCATACAGTATCATTATAATGGGGATCTGTGTACAGGGATCATACAGTATCATTATAATGGGGATCTGTGTACAGGGATCATACAGTATCATTATAATGGGGATCTGTGTACAGGGATCATACAGTATGATTATAATGTATCATTATAATGGGGGGATCTGTGTACAGGGATCATACAGTATCATTATAATGTATCATTATATAATGGGGATCTGTGTACAGGGATCATACAGTATCATTATAATGGGGATCTGTGTACAGGGATCATACAGTATCATTATAATGGGGATCTGTGTACAGGGATCATACAGTATCATTATAATGGGGATCTGTGTACAGGGATCATACAGTATAATTGTCCCTCACCACAAGTCCCTGGAGATGCAGAGAACGGAAACAATTATCAACAGACCAAAGCTCTGTATACTGGAGCGAAGAGTAGACCGCAAGACACACAAGGAATGAGCAGAGAATCCAGTTTCAGAGACAGAGATAGATAGAATAATTCATGAAAAAGTAAGACATGTAAGTGGGTGGGTTTAGATCTGATAAATGTGAAGGCTAGCTGCTGCCTGTGGGTTTAGATCTGAAATTGTGAAGGCTAGCTGCTAGCTGTGGGTTTAGATCTGATAAATGTGAAGGCTAGCTGCTACCTGTGGGTTTAGATCTGAAATTGTGAAGGCTAGCTGCTACCTGTGGGTTTAGATCTGATAAATGTGAAGGCTAGCTGCTAGCTGTGGGTTTAGATCTGATAAATGTGAAGGCTAGCTGCTACCTGTGGGTTTAGATCTGAAATTGTGAAGGCTAGCTGCTAGCTGTGGGTTTAGATCTGTTAAATGTGAAGGCTAGCTGCTAGCTGTGGGTTTAGATCTGATAAATGTGAAGGCTAGCTGCTACCTGTGGGTTTAGATCTGAAATTGTGAAGGCTAGCTGCTAGCTGTGGGTTTAGATCTGATAAATGTGAAGGCTAGCTGCTACCTGTGGGTTTAGATCTGATAATTGTGAAAGCTAGCTGCTACCTGTGGGTTTAGATCGGATAATTGTGAAGGCTAGTTGCTAGCTGTGGGTTTAGATCTGATAAATCTGAAGGCTAGCTGCTAGCTGTGGGTTTAGATCTGATAAATGTGAAGGCTAGCTGGTAGCTGTGGGTTTAGATCTGATAAATGTGAAGGCTAGTTGCTAGCTGTGGGTTTAGATCTGATAAATGTGAAGGCTAGCTGCTAGCTGTGGGTTTAGATCTGATAAATGTGAAGGCTAGCTGCTAGCTGTGGGTTTAGATCTGATAAATGTGAAGAATAGCTGCTAGCTGCTATCTGTGGGTTTAGATCTGATAAATGTGAAGAATAGCTGCTAGCTGCTATCTGTGGGTTTAGATCTGATAATTGTGAAAGCTAGCTGCTTGCTGCTAGCTGTGAGTTTAGATCTGATAAACGTGAAAGCTAGCTGCTAGCTGTGGGTTTAGATCTGATAAATGTGAAGAATAGCTGCTAGCTGCTAGCTGTGGGTTTAGATCTGATAATTGTGAAAGCTAGCTGCTAGCTGTGGGTTTAGATCTGAAATTGTGAAGGCTAGCTGCTAGCTGTGGGTTTAGATCTGATAAATGTGAAGGCTAGCTGCTACCTGTGGGTTTAGATCTGAAATTGTGAAGGCTAGCTGCTACCTGTGGGTTTAGATCTGATAAATGTGAAGGCTAGCTGCTAGCTGTGGGTTTAGATCTGATAAATGTGAAGGCTAGCTGCTACCTGTGGGTTTAGATCTGAAATTGTGAAGGCTAGCTGCTAGCTGTGGGTTTAGATCTGTTAAATGTGAAGGCTAGCTGCTAGCTGTGGGTTTAGATCTGATAAATGTGAAGGCTAGCTGCTACCTGTCGGTTTAGATCTGAAATTGTGAAGGCTAGCTGCTAGCTGTGGGTTTAGATCTGATAAATGTGAAGGCTAGCTGCTACCTGTGGGTTTAGATCTGATAATTGTGAAAGCTAGCTGCTACCTGTGGGTTTAGATCGGATAATTGTGAAGGCTAGTTGCTAGCTGTGGGTTTAGATCTGATAAATCTGAAGGCTAGCTGCTAGCTGTGGGTTTAGATCTGATAAATGTGAAGGCTAGCTGGTAGCTGTGGGTTTAGATCTGATAAATGTGAAGGCTAGTTGCTAGCTGTGGGTTTAGATCTGATAAATGTGAAGGCTAGCTGCTAGCTGTGGGTTTAGATCTGATAAATGTGAAGGCTAGCTGCTAGCTGTGGGTTTAGATCTGATAAATGTGAAGAATAGCTGCTAGCTGCTATCTGTGGGTTTAGATCTGATAAATGTGAAGAATAGCTGCTAGCTGCTATCTGTGGGTTTAGATCTGATAATTGTGAAAGCTAGCTGCTTGCTGCTAGCTGTGAGTTTAGATCTGATAAACGTGAAAGCTAGCTGCTAGCTGTGGGTTTAGATCTGATAAATGTGAAGAATAGCTGCTAGCTGCTAGCTGTGGGTTTAGATCTGATAATTGTGAAAGCTAGCTGCTAGCTGTGGGTTTAGATCTGATAAATGTGAAGAATAGCTGCTAGCTGCTAGCTGTGGGTTTAGATCTGATAATTGTGAAAGCTAGCTGCTAGCTGTGGGTTTAGATCTGATAAATGTGAAGAATAGCTGCTAGCTGTGAGTTTAGATCTGATAATTGTGATGGCTAGCTGCTAGCTGTGGGTTTAGATCTGATAGATGTGACGGCTAGTTGCTAGCTGTGGGTTTAGATCTGATAAATGTGAAAGCTAGCTGCTAGCTGTGGGTTTAGATCTGATAAATGTGAAAGCTAGCTGCTAGCTGTGGGTTTAGAACTGATAAATGTGAAGAATAACTTCCAGCTGTGAGTTTAGATCTGATAAACGTGAAGGCTAGCTGCTAGCTGTGGGTTTAGATCTGATAAATGTGAAGGATAGCTGCTAGCTGTGGGTTTAGATCTGGTAAATGTGAAGGCTAGTTGCTAGCTGTGGGTTTGATCTGATAAATGTGAAGTCTAACTGCTATCTGTGGGTTTAGATCTGATAAATGTGAAGGCTAGCTGCTAGCTGTGGGTTTAGAACTGATAATTGTGAAAGCTAGCTGCTAGCTGTGGGTTTAGATCTGATAAATGTGAAGAATAGCTGCTAGCTGCTAGCTGTGGGTTTAGATCTGATAATTGTGAAAGCTAGCTGCTAGCTGTGGGTTTAGATCTGGTAAATGTGAAGGCTAGTTGCTAGCTGTGGGTTTAGATCTGATAAATGTGAAGGCTAGTTGCTAGCTGTGGGTTTAGATCTGATAAATGTGAAGGATAGCTGCTAGCTGTGGGTTTAGATCTGGTAAATGTGAAGGCTAGTTGCTATCTGTGGGTTTAGATCTGATAAATGTGAAGTCTAGCTGCTAGCTGTGGGTTTAGATCTGATAAAAGTGAAGGCTAGTTGATATCTGTGGGTTTAGATCTGATAAATGTGAAGACTAGCTGCTAGCTGTGGGTTTAGAACTGATAATTGTGAAAGCTAGCTGCTAGCTGTGGGTTTAGATCTGATAAATGTGAAGAATAGCTGCTAGCTGTGGGGTTTGATCTGATAAATGTGAAGGCTAGTTGCTAGCTGTGGGTTTAGATCTGATAAATGTGAAGGCTAGTTGCTAGCTGTGGTTTTAGATCTGATAAATGTGAAGGCTAGTTGCTATCTGTGGGTTTAGATCTGTTAAATGTGAAGGCTAGTTGCTATCTGTGGGTTTAGATCTGATAAATGTGAAGTCTAGCTGCTAGCTGTGGGTTTAGATCTGATAAATGTGAAGGCTAGTTGCTATCTGTGGGTTTAGATCTGTTAAATGTGAAGGCTAGCTGCTAACTCTGGAGTTTGATCTGATAAATGTGAAGGCTAGTAGTTGCTATCTGTGGGTTTAGATCTGATAAATGTGAAGTCTAGCTGCTAACTGTGGGGTTTGATCTGATAAATGTGAAGGCTAGTTGCTATCTGTGGGTTTAGATCTGATAAATGTGAAGACTAGCTGCTAGCTGTGGGTTTAGAACTGATAATTGTGAAAGCTAGCTGCTATCTGTGGGTTTAGATCTGATAAATGTGAAGGCTAGTGTCACGAGTGGTGAGTAAGTGTACTGCACTGTCTGGTTTCGGGTGCACCCTTTCCTGGTTTGTGTTGGTTACAGCTGTTGGGGATTTGTAATCACTGGGCTATAAAGGGGATGGCTAGTTGTCACTCGTTGCTGTTCATTGTTGTATGTCACAACGTTATATGTAGGTGAGTGTTTGTTTGAAGACGGGTTGTTAGGGGAATGTTTATTATAAGACGCTATACGCGCACTTTCATTTATCCTTTTCACCAGTCGTGTTTGTCGCCGTTCTACGGTTTGTTTTACGTTCTTTGTGTATAATTAAACATACCGGACGGATTACTGGCTCTGCACATGGCTTATTACGCTACACCATACACAGACCGTTACAGAATGAACAGCCACCTAAGCCAGCGGAGCCAGACGGTGAGTGGATTCCACGGGGGGGCAAGCTATAGCGCCCCGTCGGATGAAACTCACCGTCGCCCCACAGGAGCGGTGGCTACGTCTCCGGCCGTATGCTGTATATGAACCATCTTTGCAGCATTCAGGGTCAGTGACAATGGGTCCGCGGGCCTTCTATGAAGGCAAGAGGACATCCCGGAGGCGCCCCAAAGTAATTTTTGGGGGGGAGCTAACGGGGTGTTCACGGAGGTCCGCGGAGAGAACACCCACGACCCTGGTGCTGCAACAGCAGCCCCCCACTGCTCCGGTGCTGCAGCCAGGGCCAGCAAAAGCCATGGAGCTGCAGCAACAACCCCAGCTCCAGCCGGGTGATTACCCTTTCCGGCCACCAACCTCCAGGGCCCAGAGACCACCTAAGGGCCTGGAGTGCCAGCCGCCCGGAGTGATAAGGAGATGGTGGGGGGTGTGGTTCACCCTGCAGGACCAGCCTCTCCCACTCCAGGGTGAGTGCCTAGATGAGCCCCTCCCACCTTTGCTTAAGTGCCCAGAGCGGCTCCTCCCCCTCTCGTGAGTGCCCGGACCAGCCCCTCCCACTTAAGCGTGAGTGTCCAGAGCGGCTCCTCCCCCTCTACGTGAGTGCCCGGACTAGCCCCTCCAACTTAAGCATGAGTGTCCTGAGCGGCTCCTCCCGCCTCTACTTGAGTGCCCGGACCAGCCCCTCCCACTTAAGCATGAGTGTCCTGAGCGGCTCCTCCCCCCTCTACGTGAGTGCCCGGACCAGCCCCTCCCACTTAAGCATGAGTGTCCTGAGCGGCTCCTCCCCCCTCTACGTGAGTGCCCGGACCAGCCCCTCCCACTTAAGCATGAGTGTCCTGAGCGGCTCCTCCCCCCTCTACGTGAGTGCCCGGACCAGCCCCTCCCACTTAAGCATGAGTGTCCTGAGCGGCTCCTCCCCCCTCTACGTGAGTGCCCGGACCAGCTCCTCCCACTCCAGTGTGAGTGCCCTGAGGGGCTCCTCCTTCCTCCGCCAGAGCTCCCAGAGCGTCCCTGCTTGCCAGAGCTCCCGGAGTGTCATCTCCTTCCTCCGCCAGAGCTCCCAGAGCGTCCCTGCCTGCCAGAGCTCCCGGAGTGTCATCTCCTTCCTCCGCCAGAGCTCCCAGAGCGTCCCTGCCTGCCAGAGCTCCCGGAGTGTCATCTCCTTCCTCCGCCAGAGCTCCCAGAGCGTCCCTGCCTGCCAGAGCTCCCGGAGTGTCATCTCCTTCTTCCGCCAGAGCTCCCAGAGCGTCCCTGCCTGCCAGAGCTCCCGGAGTGTCATCTCCTTCCTCCGCCAGAGCTCCCAGAGCGTCCCTGCCTGCCAGAGCTCCCGGAGTGTCATCTCCTTCCTCCGCCAGAGCTCCCAGAGCGTCCCTGCCTGCCAGAGCTCCCGGAGTGTCATCTGCTTCCTCCGCCAGAGCTCCCAGAGCGTCACCGCCTGCCAGAGCTCCCAGAGCGTCACCGCCTGCCAGAGCTCCCAGAGCGTCCTTGCCTGCCAGAGCTCCCAGAGCGTCCTTGCCTGCCAGAGCTCCCAGAGCGTCACCGCCTGCCAGAGCTCCCAGAGCGTCACCGCCTGCCAGAGCTCCCAGAGCGTCCTTGCCTGCCAGAGCTCCCAGAGCGTCCTTGCCTGCCAGAGCTCCCAGAGCGTCACCGCCTGCCAGAGCTCCCAGAGCGTCCTTGCCTGCCAGAGCTCCCAGAGCGTCACCGCCTGCCAGAGCTCCCAGAGCGTCACCGCCTGCCAGAGCTCCCAGAGCGTCACCGCTTGCCAGAGCTCCCTGAGCGTCACCGCCTGCCAGAGCTCCCAGAGCGTCACCGCCTGCCAGAGCTCCCAGAGCGTCACCGCCTGCCAGAGCGTCACCGACTAAAATGGCAGAGACTACGCCGCATGAAATGGCGGAGACTCGTCGCCTAAAATGGCCGCCGCCACGCCCACGTCGATGGCCGCCGCCACGACCACGATGGCTGCCGCCACGCCCACGTCGATGGCCGCCGCCACGCCCACGTCGATGGCCGCCGCCACGCCCGTCGATGGCCGCCGCCACGCCCCCGTCGATGGCCGCCGCCACGCCCACCACGATGGCCGCCGCCCCGTCCACCACGATGGCCGCCGCCACGTCCACCAAGATGGCGGACGTCTTGCCGCACAAGATGGCGGAAGCCTTGCCGCACAAGATGGCGATCGGGCCACCAAGGCCCTTTAAGGGCTGGACCTGCTGTCTTGGACTAACCCTTTGGGTGTGACAGTGGGTCCTTGCCTGTTGCTCCCTTGTTTTGTTTTTTTGTGTGTTGTTGTTGATGTTGGTTGTTGTTGGCTATCTGGGAGCTAGCCTTAAGTGGGGGGTACTGTCACGAGTGGTGAGTAAGTGTACTGCACTGTCTGGTTTCGGGTGCACCCTTTCCTGGTTTGTGTTGGTTACAGCTGTTGGGGATTTGTAATCACTGGGCTATAAAGGGGATGGCTAGTTGTCACTCGTTGCTGTTCATTGTTGTATGTCACAAAGTTATATGTAGGTGAGTGTTTGTTTGAAGACGGGTTGTTAGGGGAATGTTCATTATAAGACGCTATACGCGCACTTTCATTTATCCTTTTCACCAGTGGTGTTTGTCGCCGTTCTACGGTTTGTTTTACGTTCTTTGTGTATAATTAAACATACCGGACGGACTACTGGCTCTGCACATGGCTTATTACGCTACACCATACACAGACTGTGACAGCTAGCTGCTAGCTGTGGGGTTTGATCTGATAAATGTGAAGGCTAGTTGCTATCTGTGGGTTTAGATCTGATAAATGTGAAGTCTAGCTTCTAACTGTGGGGTTTGATCTGATAAATGTGAAGGCTAGTTGCTATCTGTGGGTTTAGATCTGATAAATGTGAAGTCTAGCTGCTAGCTGTGGGTTTAGATCTGTTAAATGTGAAGGCTAGCTGCTAACTGTGGGGTTTGATCTGATAAATGTGAAGGCTAGTAGTTGCTATCTGTGGGTTTAGATCTGATAAATGTGAAGTCTAGCTGCTAACTGTGGGGTTTGATCTGATAAATGTGAAGGCTAGTTGCTATCTGTGGGTTTAGATCTGATAAATGTGAAGTCTAGCTGCTAGCTGTGGGTTTAGATCTGATAATTGTGAAAGCTAGTTGCTATCTGTGGGTTTAGATCTGATAAATGTGAAGGCTAGGTGTATAATTAAACATACCGGACGGGTTACTGGCTCTGCACATGGCTTATTACGCTACACCATACACAGACCGTGACAGAATGAACAGCCACCTAAGCCAGCGGAGCCAGACGGTGAGTGGATTCCACGGGGGGCAAGCTATAGCGCCCGTCGGATGAAACTCACCGCGCCCCCACGGAGCGGTGGAATGGAATCGGCCGGAGACACCACAGGAGCGGTGGCTACGTCTCCGGCCGTATGCTGTATATGAACCATCTTTGCAGCATTCAGGGTCTGTGAAAAATGGGTCCGCGGGCCTTCTATGAAGGCAAGAGGACATCCCGGAGGCGCCCCAAAGTGATTTTTGGGGGAGCTAACGGGGTGTTCAAGGAGGTCCGCGGAGAGAACACCCACGACCCTGGTGCTGCAACAGCAGCCCCCCACTGCTCCGGTGCTGCAGCCAGGCCAGCAAAAGCCATGGAGCTGCAGCAACAACCCCAGCTCCAGCCGGGCTGATGACCCTTTCCGGCCACCAACCTCCAGGGCCCAGAGACCACCTAAGGGCCTGGAGTGCCAGCCGCCCAGAGTGATAAGGAGATGGTGGGGGTGTGGTTCACCCTGCAGGACCAGCCTCTCCCACTCCAGGGTGAGTGCCTAGATGAGCCCCTCCCACCTTTGCTTAAGTGCCCAGAGCGGCTCCTCCCCCTCTGCGTGAGTGCCCGGACCAGCCCCTCCCACTTAAGCGTGAGTGTCCAGAGCGGCTCCTCCCCCTCTACGTGAGTGCCCGGACTAGCCCTCCAACTTAAGCCCTGAGCGGCTCCTCCCGCCTCTACTGAGTGCCCGGACCAGCCCCTCCCACTTAAGCATGAGTGTCCTGAGCGGCTCCTCCCCTCTACGTGAGTGCCCGGACCAGCCCCTCCCACTTAAGCATGAGTGTCCTGAGCGGCTCCTCCCCCTCTACGTGAGTGCCCGGACCAGCCCCTCCCACTTAAGCATGAGTGTCCTGAGCGGCTCCTCCCCTCTACGTGAGTGCCCGGACCAGCCCCTCCCACTTGGCATGAGTGTCCTGAGCGGCTCCTCCCCCTCTACGTGGAGTGCCCGGACCAGCTCCTCCCACTCCAGTGTGAGTGCCCTGAGGGGCTCCTCCTTCCTCCGCCAGAGCTCCCAGAGCGACCCTGCTTGTCAGAGCTCCCGGAGGTCATCTCCTTCCCTCCGCCCAGAGCTCCCAGAGCGTCCCTGCCTGCCAGAGCTCCCGGAGTGTCATCTCCTTCCTCCGCCAGAGCCCCAGAGCGTCCCTGCCTGCCAGAGCTCCCGGAGTGTCATCTCCTTCCTCCGCCAGAGCTCCCAGAGCGTCCCTGCCTGCCAGAGCTCCCGGAGTGTCATCTCCTTCTTCCGCCAGAGCTCCCAGAGCGTCCCTGCCCTGCCAGAGCTCCCGGAGTGTCATCTCCTTCCCTCCGCCAGAGCTCCCAGAGCGTCCCTGCCTGCCAGAGCTCCCGGAGTGTCATCTCCTTCCTCCGCCAGAGCTCCCAGAGCGTCCCCTGCCTGCCAGAGCTCCCGGAGTGTCATCTGCTTCCTCCCGCCAGAGCTCCCAGAGCGTCACCGCCTGCCAGAGCTCCCAGAGCGTCACCGCCTGCCAGAGCTCCCAGAGCGTCCTTGCCTGCCAGAGCTCCCACAGCGTCCTTGCCTGCCAGAGCTCCCAGAGCGTCACCGCCTGCCAGAGCTCCCAGAGCGTCACCGCCTGCCAGAGCTCCCAGAGCGTCCTTGCCTGCCAGAGCTCCCAGAGCGTCCTTGCCTGCCAGAGCTCCCAGAGCGTCACCGCCTGCCAGAGCTCCCAGAGCGTCCT
This sequence comes from Dallia pectoralis, assembly GCA_029465975.1. Taxonomy (NCBI): domain Eukaryota; kingdom Metazoa; phylum Chordata; class Actinopteri; order Esociformes; family Umbridae; genus Dallia; species Dallia pectoralis. Next base: position 28,433,171 of record CM055729.1, read on the forward strand.
TGCCTGCCAGAGCTCCCAGAGCGTCACCGCCTGCCAGAGCTCCCAGAGCGTCACCGCCTGCCAGAGCTCCCAGAGCGTCACCGCTGCCAGAGCTCCTGAGCGTCACCGCCTGCCAGAGCTCCCAGAGCGTCACCGCCTGCCAGAGCTCCCAGAGCGTCACCGCCTGCCAGAGCGTCACCGACTAAAATGGCAGAGACTACGCCGCATGAAATGGCGGAGACTCGCCGCCTAAAATGGCCGCCGCCACGCCCACGCGATGGCCGCCGCCACGACCACGATGGCTGCCGCCACGCCCACGATGGCCGCCACGCCCACGCCGATGGCCGCCGCCACGCCCACGTCGATGGCCGCCGCCACGCCCCGTCGATGGCCGCCGCCACGCCGCCGCCACGCCCCGTCGATGGCCGCCGCCACGCCCACCACGATGGCCGCCGCCACCCCCGTCCACCCCACCACGCATGGCCGCCGCCACGTCCACCAAGATGGCGGACGTCTTGCCGCACAAGATGGCGGAAGCCTTGCCGCACAAGATGGCGATCGGGCCACCAAGGCCTTTTAAGGGCTGGACCTGCTGTCTTGACTAACCCTTTGGGTGTGACAGTGGTCCTTGCCTGTTGCTCCCTTGTTTTGTTTTTTTTTTTGTGTTGTTGTTGATGTTGGTTGTTGCTGGCTATCTGGGAGCTAGCCTTAAGTGGGGGTACTGTCACGAGTGGTGAGTAAGTGTACTGCACTGTCTGGTTTCGGTGCACCCTTTCCTGGTTTGTGTTGGTTACAGCTGTTGTGGATTTGTAATCACTGGGCTATAAAGGGATGGCTAGTTGTCACTCGTTGCTGTTCATTGTTGTATGTCACAAAGTTATATGTAGGTGAGTGTTTGTTTGAAGACGGGTTGTTAGGGAATGTTTATTATAAGACGCTATACGCGCACTTTCATTTATCCTTTTCACCAGTGGTGTTTGTCGCCGTTTTACGGTTTGTTTTACGTTCTTTGTGTATAATTAAACATACCGGACGGATTACTGGCTCTGCACATGGCTTATTACGCTACACCATACACAGACTGTGACAGCTAGCTGCTAGCTGTGGGGTTTGATCTGATAAATGTGAAGGCTAGTTGCTATCTGTGGGTTTAGATCTGATAAATGTGAAGTCTAGCTTCTAACTGTGGGGTTTGATCTGATAAATGTGAAGGCTAGTTGCTATCTGTGGGTTTAGATCTGATAAATGTGAAGTCTAGCTGCTAGCTGTGGGTTTAGATCTGATAAATGTGAAGGCTAGCTGCTAACTGTGGGGTTTGATCTGATAAATGTGAAGGCTAGTAGTTGCTATCTGTGGGTTTAGATCTGATAAATGTGAAGTCTAGCTGCTAACTGTGGGGTTTGATCTGATAAATGTGAAGGCTAGTTGCTATCTGTGGGTTTAGATCTGATAAATGTGAAGTCTAGCTGCTAGCTGTGGGTTTAGATCTGATAATTGTGAAAGCTAGTTGCTATCTGTGGGTTTAGATCTGATAAATGTGAAGGCTAGCTGCTAACTGTGGGGTTTGATCTGATAAATGTGAAGGCTAGTTGCTATCTGTGGGTTTAGATCTGATAAATGTGAAGTCTAGCTGCTAGCTGTGGGTTTAGATCTGATAAATGTGAAGGCTAGCTGCTAGCTGTGGGTTTAGATCTGGTAAATGTGAAGGCTAGTTGCTAGCTGTGTGTTTAGATCTGGTAAATGTGAAGGCTAGTTGCTAGCTGTGGGTTTAGATCTGATAAATGTGAAGGCTAGCTGCTAGCTGTGGGTTTAGATCTGGTAAATGTGAAGGCTAGTTGCTAGCTGTGGGTTTAGATCTGGTAAATGTGAAGGCTAGTTGCTAGCTGTGGGTTTAGATCTGATAAATGTGAAGGCTAGTTGCTAGCTGTGGGTTTAGATCTGATAAATGTGAAGGCTAGTTGCTAGCTGTGGGTTTAGATCTGATAAATGTGAAGGCTAGTTGCTATCTGTGGGTTTAGATCTGATAAATGTGAAGTCTAGCTGCTAGCTGTGGGTTTAGATCTGATAAATGTGAAGGCTAGTTGCTATCTGTGGGTTTAGATCTGATAAATGTGAAGGCTAGCTGCTAGCTGTGGGTTTAGATCTGATAATTGTGAAAGCTAGCTGCTAGCTGTGGGTTTAGATCTGATAAATGTGAAGAATAGCTGCTAGCTGTGGGGTTTGATCTGATAAATGTGAAGGCTAGTTGCTAGCTGTGGGTTTAGATCTGATAAATGTGAAGGCTAGTTGCTAGCTGCTAGCTGTGGGTTTAGATCTGTTAAATGTGAAGGCTAGTTGCTATCTGTGGGTTTAGATCTGATAAATGTGAAGGCTAGCTGCTAGCTGTGGGTTTAGATCTGATAAATGTGAAGGCTAGTTGCTATCTGTGGGTTTAGATCTGATAAATGTGAAGGCTAGCTGCTAACTGTGGGGTTTGATCTGATAAATGTGAAGGCTAGTTGCTATCTGTGGGTTTAGATCTGATAAATGTGAAGTCTAGCTGCTAGCTGTGGGTTTAGATCTGATAAATGTGAAGGCTAGCTGCTAGCTGTGGGTTTAGATCTGTGAAATGTGAGATCTGAGTTGCTAGCTGTGTGTTTTAGATCTGTTAAATGTGAAGGCTAGTTGCTAGCTGTGGGTTTAGATCTGATAAATGTGAAGGCTAGCTGCTAGCTGTGGGTTTAGATCTGATAAATGTGAAGGCTAGTTGCTAGCTGTGGGTTTAGATCTGATAAATGTGAAGGCTAGTTGCTAGCTGTGGGTTTAGATCTGATAAATGTGAAGGCTAGTTGCTAGCTGTGGGTTTAGATCTGATAAATGTGAAGGCTAGTTGCTATCTGTGGGTTTAGATCTGTTAAATGTGAAGGCTAGTTGCTATCTGTGGGTTTAGATCTGATAAATGTGAAGTATAGCTGCTAGCTGTGGGTTTAGATCTGATAAATGTGAAGGCTAGTTGCTAGCTGTGGGTTTAGATCTGATAAATGTGAAGGCTAGCTGCTAGCTGTGGGTTTTAGATCTGATAATTGTGAAAGCTAGCTGCTAGCTAAATAATTGTGAAGAATAGCTGCTAGCTGTGGGGTTTAGATCTGATAAATGTGAAGGCTAGTTGCTAGCTGTGGGTTTAGATCTGATAAATGTGAAGGCTAGTTGCTAGCTGTGGGTTTAGATCTGATAAATGTGAAGGCTAGTTGCTATCTGTGGGTTTAGATCTGATAAATGTGAAGTCTAGTTGCTAGCTGTGGGTTTAGATCTGATAAATGTGAAGGCTAGTTGCTATCTGTGGGTTTAGATCTGTTAAATGTGAAGGCTAGTTGCTATCTGTGGGTTTAGATCTGATAAATGTGAAGTCTAGCTGCTAGCTGTGGGTTTAGATCTGATAAATGTGAAGGCTAGTTGCTATCTGTGGGTTTAGATCTGATAAATGTGAAGGCTAGCTGCTAGCTGTGGGTTTAGAACTGATAATTGTGAAGAATAGCTGCTAGCTGTGGGTTTGATCTGATAAATGTGAAGGCTAGTTGCTAGCTGTGGGTTTAGATCTGATAAATGTGAAGGCTAGTTGCTAGCTGTGGGTTTAGATCTGATAAATGTGAAGGCTAGTTGCTAGCTGTGGGTTTAGATCTGATAAATGTGAAGGCTAGTTCTAGCTGTGGGTTTAGATCTGATAAATGTGAAGGCTAGTTGCTATCTGTGGGTTTAGATCTGTTAAATGTCAAGGCTAGTTGCTATCTGTGGGTTTAGATCTGATAAATGTGAAGTCTAGTTGCTAGCTGTGGGTTTAGATCTGATAAATGTGAAGGCTAGTTGCTATCTGTGGGTTTAGATCTGATAAATGTGAAGGCTAGCTGCTAACTGTGGGGTTTGATCTGATAAATGTGAAGGCTAGTTGCTATCTGTGGGTTTAGATCTGATAAATGTGAAGGCTAGTTGCTATCTGTGGGTTTAGATCTGATAAATGTTGCTAGCTGTGGGGTTTAGATCTGTTAAATGTGAAGGCTAGTTGCTATCTGTGGGTTTAGATCTGATAAATGTGAAGTATAGCTGCTAGCTGTGGGTTTAGATCTGATAAATGTGAAGGCTAGCTGCTAGCTGTGGGTTTAGATCTGATAAATGTGAAGGCTAGTTGCTAGCTGTGGGTTTAGATCTGATAAATGTGAAGGCTAGTTCCTAGCTGTGGGTTTAGATCTGATAAATGTGAAGGCTAGTTGCTAGCTGTGGGTTTAGATCTGGTAAATGTGAAGGCTAGTTGCTAGCTGTGGGGTTTGATCTGATAAATGTGAAGGCTAGTTGCTAGCTGTGGGTTTAGATCTGATAAATGTGAAGGCTAGTTGCTAGCTGTGGGTTTAGATCTGATAAATGTGAAGGCTAGTTGCTAGCTGTGGGTTTAGATCTGATAAATGTGAAGGCTAGTTGCTAGCTGTGGGTTTAGATCTGATAAATGTGAAGGCTAGTTGCTAGCTGTGGGTTTAGATCTGATAAATGTGAAGGCTACCCACATGGAAAAAACCTATATGAGGATATATGTGCATATATGTAACCTATATGTTACCTATATGCACATATATGCTGCATATATGCACATATATGATAATATATATGCTGCATATATGCACATATATGATAATATATATGCTGCATATATGCGCATATATGCCACATATATGCACATATATGATAATATATGCTGCATATATGCGCATATATGCCACATATCGTCAAAATTGAGGTGCATATATGTGCATATATCCCTTACGAAAAAAAAGTATATTAAAGTATACTATGTATACTACAAAATGGGTAGTACACTTTTAGTTTACTTATGATATACTTTCAAAAAGTACATTTAGAAAATAGTTAACTTACTTGAACTTTTAAGTTCACTACCAAATCGAAAACGTTTTTACACATTTCTTCTGGAGATGTACGTTTTCTTTTATTATACAGCAAAAACAGTCTAAATATTTTTTAAGTAATTTTTTTAGATCCATCTTGTATATTCTAATACTCATGTCTATGAAATGCATTGCACATTAAATATTTTTTGTTACTGAAGCTGAAATCATAATTACTGCCAAACATTTTGAAGCCCTATATTCATATACTATACTAATAATAATCAATTGGAGTATTAATAAAAATGTCTATGAACTAATTCTGCCTTTGCTGTATGTATTTTGAGGAACATTTATAAGTCTGATATGAATGAAAGCCCCGGACAGACAGGACATTAACATATATTTGAACATATTTTACATGCATTAACTGAGAAAAATGTCCAATGAAGCATCAGAAGAAGGCGGATGTAGGCGGAGCTGATTAGCGACGTCACTTCCTGTTCCTTGCGCGCGAGCAAAATATCACATGTTGAACCGGAGATATTTCAGCGTGTTTCAGTCGCCATAAACTACGCTTTAAACTCGAGCACCCAGGTGTAAGGATTCCAAAAAGGACCAAGTACAGATGGAATGAACAGGTGAGTTTGAGCTAAATTCTAACTTTATCTAGGCCTATATGAGATAACAGCTAACTAGCTACTTGGCTATGGTTAATGCTCACATCATCATTTGCTAGATAGCTACTTACGTCTGAGCCATGTAAGAAGACAACACGTAACTAGCCCTTGTTAACAATTACTTATCTTTTATCTGCATCTTTTGTTTTTCAGGTAACTGGTAGCTACAGTTACTAATTAGCCAAGGTTGCTAGGTAGCTTGTTTGTAAAAGGCAGGGAACAAAAAATGAACATGTACTTTATCCTAATAAGCCATGTAGCCACTAGTTTGCTGATAATTTTTTTTTTCTTGATGCTGTGTGTTATAAATTGTAACACGCTGGGTGTTTATAAGATGTTGCATTTAACTGGCTATAGTATAAATTAAACGATGTACCTTACCCTTTCTCATTTCTTCAGGCTTCAGAGGAAGTTAATGTCAATGCAGAATACTCTGTATCTGATCCCAACAGCAAAGAGGGAGACATACCCAATCTCAGTAATGAAGAGGATGATGACATACACAATCCCAACAGTGAAGAGGAAGACGTACACAATACGAACAGTGAATGGGGCGACAATTCATCTGCCTTGGTATGTTTCACGCAAGTGTGTATTTGGAATCTAATTTAATATTGCGCAATTTCACAAATTCCGATAAAAGGTTAAATATATTAATCATGTTTGCTTGTTGTCTTGTGTTTTTTTTACAGGGCATGCTAGGGAGAAATTTGAAGAAATAACAGTGCAAGATGTCCAGAGGATCTTGCACAAGAAGTGCAACAATGAATGCTTCAGACAAGTAAAGGCAGAAAAGATGTGAGCATGCATTTCATGTACAAAAATGAAGCATATTGTTAAATAAAATAACCATGTTTATTTTAACATTTAGAGTTTAAAATAGTTCTACAATGTATATATCAACATTTTAAGTGTTCATAGCTGGTTTATCCCCTTTAATGTAGCTTTGACAATATTATCTCATGAAAATATTTATGAAAACACACACATTGTGTGTCTTGCCTCAAGATTTATTTAGGTATTTTGAATATGTACTGTATTTCCTTTATTTTAAAGATGTTAATTACACTTGAAGACAAAAGTATATTCTAAAGTTTCAAGTGGAACTCCTACCAGACACATGGCACTGATTGTTAGAGTATTGTTTAAGGTTCACTTGACAAACATGGCTTGTACAGTTATACTATGTGTTTAAATCTATTAGTAAATCATAGTAAATTAACATTTATTAGGTTTACTTCTTGAAGTACTTAAATGAGTTGAAATACTTTTAAGTACTTTAAGAAGTCTACATCATAAACTAAAAGTACACTACACGGGTTACTTTAAAGTATACAAAAGTATACTTTTAAGTACTTTAAGAAGTCTACTTCATAAACTAAAAGTACACTACACGGGTTACTTTAAAGTATTTAAAAGTATACTTAAAATAAACTAAGTGTACTCTAAAGTGTACTAAATAAACAATAAAGTGGGCCAATTTAGTCTACTTAGTATAAAAATAGTATATAAATAAGTACTTTAGTACCTTAATAATAGTATACTTTTTAAACTTAAGTATACTCTCAAAAATGAACTTAAAGTATACTTTTGTTTTGTAAGGATACAGGCCATATAGGTCTCCTGTATTGCTTCTTTATATCCACAAATAAGACCTATATGTACATACAAGATGTCTCCAATCGCAGCTGTACTGTAAGTACTTTGAGTTCCTGATGAAGTCTGTTGAAGTATTGCGCTCTTACTCGTTGTATTACGGTAACAGATTTGTTTTGGTGTATTAAGTGTTTTAATCGTTTTTTTAATGTTCAGTTTTTGTCTTGTTTTTGTTCTATTTGATTGTTCTTAAGTAAATAAATAATGTACATTTCTACATTTTGGGCTTTTATTTATGTTGCATAGTAGCTATGGATTTCAATAATTTAACATATAGGTGCATATATGTTAGGTGCATATAGGTGCATATATGTTAGGTGCATATAGGTGCATATATGTTAGGTGCATATAGGTGCATATATGTTAGGTGCATATAGGTGCATATAGGTGCATATATGTTAGGTGCATATATGTTAGGTGCATATAGGTGCATATATGCACCTAACATATAGGTGCATATATGCACATATAGGTGCATATATGCACATATATGTACATATAATATAGGAAAACGGCCAATTTTATATATGTCACATATATTAAAAACATATATCAAAACCTATATTAAAACATATATGTTTATATAGGTTCTTTCCATGTGGGTAGCTGCTAACTGTGGGGTTTGATCTGATAAATGTGAAGTCTAGTTGCTATCTGTGGGGTTTGATCTGATAAATGAGATGCATGTGTGCAGTAGCATCAGGACAGTGATTCAAATAACGTTTATTTTATTTCTTTCAATCTCTGGAACCTTTTTGTCTATATCCTCTTTTGTCCTTCATCTTATTTTGCATGTTCAATGTGATTTTATTACCATGTGTTCATAAACATATTTGTCCTGCATGGTCCATGTTTTCATTGCACAGCAAATTGCTTTCTCTGTATCAGTAAATCAGGTTTGTCTTCCAATGTGATGAAGTTCATTGGGTGTTCAGGCATGTCCAGACCTTAAAGCCTTAGTAGAATTGGAGCAATCAATCACTTAGCTCTTATTTCTCTTATTTCTCCTGCTTCTCAGTTGGTTTCCAAACAATCAGCTTGTCTGTCTAGCTTCCTTTTTGGCTATAAGGCAGGATAAATGAGGCCTGTTGGAGGAGGTGTGGTGGGGCTGTGGAAAGGTGTGGTGCAGGAGGTGTGGAGCCACTTTGGGGATGTGTGGTGGAGGAGGTGTAGTGAAGGAATCAAGTTCACTTCACCTTCATCCACAGGGTTCAACCAGTCAGCTGGAGGGTACATGGCTCGCCAGTGCTCAGCTAAGAGACCGGAGGAACAATTTGCTGCAAAGACCTTATGAATATTAGATGTTCCTGTTACCTGCCTGCTGCTTAATTGTTTCCTTGCCAGTGGCTGCCTTTTACTGCCTGTTTATTTGTTTGCTGGCTTTTACTGCCTGTATACCTGGTTGCTGGCTTTTACTGCCTGTATGGCTGGTTGCTGGCTTTTACTGCCTGTATGGCTGGTTGCTGCCTTTTACTGCCTGTTTACCTGGTTGCTGCCTTTTACAGCCTGTATGCCTGGTTGCTGCCTTTTACAGCCTGTATGGCTGGTTGCTGCCTTTTACAGCAGCCTGTATGGCTGGTTGCTGCCTTTTACAGCCTGTATGGCTGGTTGCTGCCTTTTACAGCCTGTATGGCTGGTTGCTGCCTTTTACAGCCTGTATGGCTGGTTGCTGCCTTTTACTGCCTGTTTACCTGGTTGCTGCCTTTTACTGCCTGTATGGCTGGTTGCTGCCTTTTACAGCCTGTATGGCTGGTTGCTGCCTTTTACAGCCTGTATGCCTGGTTGCTACCTTTTACAGCCTGTATGGCTGGTTGCTGCCTTTTACAGCCTGTATGGCTGGTTGCTGCCTTTTACAGCCTGTATGGCTGGTTGCTAACAGCAGGGTGAGTGCTTCACTGCCCTCCTGGATGCCTGTTACATAATACACCATCCTACTCTACTGCAGTGGAGGAGCAGCCGGGATTCCCTCCTGCACCCGGAACGCTGGATCAGGAGGAGAAGATAGAGAGGATAGTGTGGGGGGGGGGGCAGTGAAGAGGAGAGGTGGAAGAGAAAAGCAGAGGCGGAGAGATGAGGGTGGAGAAGAGGAAAAGGAAGTTGGGGAGAGGGAACATAGGTCGAAGGGGGAGACGAAGAAGGAGACAGAGAGAAAAATGACAAATAGAAGGATGAGAAAAGGAAGATAGAGATGTGGAATTACAATATGAAGACTCTTAGCAAATTGTAAATGAGCAGATAAATAATAATAATAAATGAAAATGCTTATGACATTGGGAAGGGGATGTTGGAAGAGTTCTTTGGATAAAGGTCTGCAACTCTTATTTCCAGTACAGTAAATAGAAGCATAATTCATTGTACCTCTCATGAAATAAGATTTCTAGGTCATGGATGGACTGAATAAAAAGAATATGGTGGTTTCTCTGGTCGATGTGAGAGTGGTTGGTTTGGCATGAGTAGAATTAGACAGATATCTGGTCAATATTTGGGAAGCAAGAGATGTGCCGGTAAAATAGTGCCCGTAAAATAGTGATAATATGAGCATTATTTTAGTTATTAAGTTATTACTGTCAGTCTCATGTTTCATTTAATGCTTTAATGAACAACAGACAGAAGAACTACCAAGGATTTGCCCTCTACCTGGAATCTTGGATAAAGAATTTGACCTTTTAGAAAGGTTCCATGATGTTGCTCCAAACAGAATTTCAGTTTTTTGTCCTAGTTTATCCAGCTATCTGAATGGTCCCACCCGGGACTCAAACTAACAATCCTCTGAACGTAACGAAGACTGTCACCCGTACAGCACAATGTCCCACAGCTCACGATTGGCTAGAAACAGAACAAATTCAACGTCTCAGAGCGAGTGACGCAACCAAGTGAAATGCTACTAGCGTCAACCGCTAACTGGCTAGCCATTTCACGCCAACTACACTGGTCTTGGTCGTCCATCCATAACAATCAATGCACTTTCTTTGTTCCGGTTACGGCTCTGAAATGCTAAAGCGTTTTCCACATTGCTCAGAGGGTGGGGCTCTCATGGTTAAGAACAGACATTTCATCCGACAAACATGTAGTGGTTCTGAGCGGACGAAGGTTGTTACACTCGTGACGAAAGTGCATCTCTGGTATCTGTGAATGCTTGTTCCTGGGTCAGAAATAATATCTGTTTCTGGACTCTGATATTCCCCCTGCACTCTGTGAATGCTTGTTCCTGGGTCAGAAATACTATCTGTTTCTGGACTCTGATATTCCCCCTGCACTCTGTGAATGCTTGTTCCTGGGTCAGAAATAATATCTGTTTCTGGACTCTGATATTCCCCCTGCACTCTGTGAATGCTTGTTCCTGGGTCAGAAATAATATCTGTTTCTGGACTCTGATATTCCCCCTGCTGCACTTTAAACCCCCAGAATATGTCCATAATGAAAATAAGGCAGACACATATTTATGAGTCGGTACGATGCACAGAGGCCAGTCAGTATATTCCTGGATTATTAGCCCTGGATTATCCATTTACAGAGTGGATTGTCCTCTATTCTGGATTATAATGATGTTTAATTCCATCTACCTCAGGACAAGCACTGAGACTCTGGCTGCTTGTAATCTGTTAGGATTTCAGCCTAGTTCTGGACCAATTAAATTTCTCCAATCATGATGCCCAATTACTTTATCCTGATTACACAACCCAGGCGTCACCGTGGGGCGGGGGGTTGGTGATGATGTAATTGTTGGCTTTGTGATGTACACAGTGTGCAGGGCGTTGTCACGACAACTGGTACATGACGTAATGTCTTGCAGAAGGGTCATTTCTGAGTGGTCTCAGCGGTTCTGTGTTGTGGGTCCATATTTATCCATTTGGACAACGTGATTCAGTAGTGGTAGAATATTATGGGATTTTTTTGTATGTCCTGGATTGATAGGAAAACAAGATTATAGTGAAAGCTAAAGATTCAAAGAGGGTATTGTGCTAGGTAGCCAACGAATCTGTGTGCCTAGAAGTGTATTTCTATATATTCTAAAAAAAACATTCAGATTTGGCAAATTGATATGATTGGCACTAGTTTTCTGATTACTTAAAAATGAAAAAATGAACCAATCATAGTTTTTGGTTTGTAAACAACAGCCCTCATCTGAATGAATGTTGTGGTCGGGATCTGCCACTGAAACAAGAAGCTAGCAACATTAATGTGTTGTGGAGAAATGAGTTTGAATTAGCAGACAAGCAGAACACAGATCCAACCCAGATCCATTGTTACTCATCACAGTCTTTAAGTGATACGTGTTTTGTTAGATGTGTGGGAGTACCTTCTGTGGGAGTACCTTCTGTAGGAGTACTTTCTGTGTGAGTACCTTCTGTGTGAGAACCTTCTGTGTGAGTACCTTCTGTGGGAGAACCTTCTGTGTGAGAACCTTCTGTGGGAGTACCTTCTGTGGGAGTACCTTCTGTGTGAGTACCTTCTGTGTGAGTACCTTCTGAGTACCTTCTGTGAGTACCTTCTGTGTGAGTACCTTCTGTGTGAGTACCTTCTGTGTGAGTACCTTCTGTGTAAGTACCTTCTGTGTGAGAACCTTCTGTGAGAGTACCTTCTGTGTGAGTACCTTCTGTGTGAGTACCTTCTGTGTGAGTACCATCTGTGTGAGTACCATCTGTGTGAGTACCTTCTGTGGGAGTACCTTCTGTGGGAGTACCTTCTGTGGGAGTTCCTTCTGTAGGCAACTGTGGGCTCTCCACATGGCAGTCTGACTGCACACTGTGTCTGAACAGACGAGCACTTGTTTGCTCGCATAATTAGTTCCTTATGTCATTCACAACAACGGGATAAGTGAACTAACATATATTTTACCACATACAATGTAGCTAAAGAACATGTCATTGATGCCAGGTGTTGGAATCCAGAGTTCCAGCAGGTAAATTAATTTATTTGTTTTCCAAATTTCACCCAAATTTTTATTGTATCCATATAGATGATAGAGACTACAGAGACAATATAGACTATAGCGACTACACACACTATATAGACTACAGAGACAATATAGACGATAGAGACTACACACACTATATAGACTACAGAGACAATATAGACTATAGCGACTACACACACTATATAGACTACAGAGACAATATAGACGATAGAGACTACACACACTATATAGACTACAGAGACAATATAGACGATAGAGACTACAGAGACAATATAGACTATAGCGACTACACACACTATATAGACTACAGAGACAATATGGACGATAGAGACTACACACACTATATAGACTACAGAGACAATATAGACGATAGAGACTACACACACTATATAGACTACAGAGACAATATAGACGATAGAGACTACAGAGACATTATAGACTATAAAGACTATAGTCCAGCAGAAACTTTCTAACTGTTTTATACCAGAGGAAGGTTCTTTAAGGAAGAGGCAAACAGATCCAACCAGTCTGGACCTCAAGTGACATAACACTGTATGTCGAGGGAGATCGACTAGGGAGTTGAATGGAATGGAGGTGGCTCGACTCCGGTAATTGAGAACATCTCTCCTCACGACCTGTAGAACTGTTGGGATGTGACAAGGGAGTTGGGAGGTGACAGGGGAGTTGGGATGTGACAGGGGAGTTGGGAGGGGACAAGGGTGTTGGGATGTGACAGGGGAGTTGGGAGGGGACAAGGGAGTTGGGATGTGACAGGGGAGTTGGGATGTGACAGGGTTGGGATGTTGGGATGTGACATGGGTGTTGGGAGGGGACAAGGGAGTTGGGATGTGACAGGGGAGTTGGGATGTGACATGGGTGTTGGGAGGGGACAAGGGTGTTGGGATGTGACAGGGGAGTTGGGATGTGACAGGGGTGTTGGGATGTGACAGGGGAGTTGGGATGTGACATGGGTGTTGGGAGGGGACAAGTGTGTTGGGATGTGACAGGGGAGTTGGGAGATGACATGGGTGTTGGGATGTGACAGGGGAGTTGGGATGTGACATGGGTGTTGGGAGGGGACAAGGGTGTTGGGATGTGACAGGGAGTTGGGATGTGACAGGGGAGTTGGGATGTGACATGGGTGTTGGGATGTGACATGGGTGTTGGGATGTGACAGGGGTTTTGGGATGTGACAGGAGTGTTGGGATGTGACTGAGGTGTTGGGAGGGGACAAGGGTGTTGGGATGTGACAGGGGAGTTGGGAGGGGACAAGGGAGTTGGGATGTGACAGGGGAATTGGGATGTGACAGGGGAGTTGGGATGTGACATGGGTGTTGGGAGGGGACAAGGGTGTTGGGATGTGACAGGGGAGTTGGGATGTGACATGGGTGTTGGGAGGGGACAAGGGTGTTGGGATGTGACAGGGGAGTTGGGATGTGACATGGGTGTTGGGATGTGACAGGGGTGTTGGGATGTGACATGGGTGTTGGGAGGGGACAAGTGTGTTGGGATGTGACAGGGGAGTTGGGATGTGACAGGGGAGTTGAGATGTGACATGGGTGTTGGGATGTGACATGGGTGTTGGGATGTGACAGGGGTTTTGGGATGTGACAGGAGTGTTGGGATGTGACTGGGGTGTTGGGAGGGGACAAGGGTGTTGGGATGTGACAGGGGAGTTGGGAGGCGACAAGGGAGTTGGGATGTGACAGGGGAGTTGGGATGTGACATGGGTGTTGGGATGTGACATGGGTGTTGGGATGTGACAGGGGTTTTGGGATGTGACAGGAGTGTTGGGATGTGACTGGGGTGTTGGGAGGGGACAAGGGAGTTGGGAGGGGACAAGGGAGTTGGGATGTGACAGGGGAGTTGGGATGTGACAGGGGAGTTGGGATGTGACATGGGTGTTGGGATGTGACAGGGGAGTTGGGATGTGACAGGGGTGTTGGGATGTGACAGGGGTGTTGGGATGTGACAGGGGTGTTGGGAGGGGACAAGTGTGTTGGGATGTGATAGGGGAGTTGGGATGTGACATGGGATGTTGGAATGTGACATGGGTGTTGGGATGTGACAGGGGTTTTGGGATATGTTTGTTTATCTGGTGTTTTTCTGACTTATTTCTCAGGTCCAGATCTTCTTCCAATATGGCCGTTGAGATGATTGACACTGATTCCAACAAGCCTTAGGCCGAACAACTTCCGACAGAAGATATATATATTTCTTATTTCTGTAATCGTGGGTAAATAATTCCCTTGATAGACTGGATGGAGTTTTTCTGATATCCTGCAGCTCACCAACAGCCTTTACATAATGCATCCCAGTGAACCAAAACCAAGTGTGTGTCTGTGTTCAATACAGCAGAACATCATGATTTATCTGGTGGGCATTCACAGATTATGATTCATTACTGGAGGAAAGGAGTTTCTCAATGATGGATAGTCCTCTGATTCCTTGTGAATCAATACAGTGGTGTTTTCTGAAGTGGTATTCTTTGCCTCCATTCTCACCTTCTTTAAACCCATTGGAGAATAATTTAAGAAGTCCTCCCCTCTGATATATTCCTCCAATGGGTGTTTAGGTTGAAGCAAGAAGAAAAGACTTAGCAAGAACACAATGAAGAAAGGGCCATTACGTACGTATTTGTATGAGAGAGAACTGAATAAAGCTATTTATTGGACACCAGATGTTGCTGAAAGTGATATTGAAAGGCGTAATTTCCTCTGGTTAAAGACAATCCTCGTCCCAGGGCAGTAATAAGGGACATTGCCTGTGTTGAAAGCAGACTTCCCAAAAATGTTCAACTAGGATCACAAAACCCCGGCCCACATGCAAATCTCTACCTTCATCTATTTAAAATCCCCTTGCCAATAAATCAACCAAATGTATATTCTAACATGAACAGTTTAACAAACACTCAGACTGAACCCCCAAAGAGCTATCAACAATAAGTCAATTAAATGTCTCTCTAGGTTGTTTGCTTTGATTAGATTATTTTAACTCACTCCCAGTCTGACTTTTCTATTTCATTTTAGACGAGTGTAAATATGAATATGAGTGTAAATATGAAGATGAGTGTAAATATGTGTGTAAATATGAAGATGAGTGTAAATATGAGTGTAAATATGAAGATGAGTGTAAATATGAGTGTAAATATGAAGATGAGTGTAAATATGAATATGAGTGTAAATATGAATATGAGTGTATATATAAATATGAGTGTAAATATGAATATGAGTGTAAATATGAATATGAGTGTATATATAAATATGAGTGTATATATAAATATGTGTGTAAATATGAGTAAATATAAATATGAGTGTAAATATAAATATGAGTGTAAATATGAATATGAGTGTAAATATGAATATGAGTGTAAATATGAATATGAGTGTAAATATGGATATGAGTGTAAATATAAATATGAGTGTAAATATTAATATGAGTGTAAATATGAATATGAGTGTACATATAAATATGAGTGTAAATATGAATATGAGTGTAAATATAAATATGAGTGTAAATATAAATATGAGTGTAAATATAAATATGAGTGTAAATATAAATATGAGTGTAAATATGAATATGAGTGTAAATATGGATATGAGTGTAAATATAAATATGAGTGTAAATATAAATATGAGTGTAAATATAAATATGAGTGTAAATATAAATATGAGTGTAAATATGAATATGAGTGTAAATATGAATATGAGTGTAAATATGAATATGAGTGTAAATATAAATATGAGTGTAAATATAAATATGAGTGTAAATATAAATACGAGTGTAAATATAAATACGAGTGTAAATATGAATACGAGTGTAAATATGAATATGAGTGTAAATATAAATATGAGTGTAAATATAAATATGAGTGTAAATATAAATATGAGTGTAAATATGAATATGAGTGTAAATATAAATATGAGTGTAAATATGAATATGAGTGTAAATATAAATAAATATGAGTGTAAATATAAATAAATATGAGTGTAAATATGAATATGAGTGTAAATATAAATATGAATATGAGTGTAAATATAAATAAATATGAGTGTAAATATAAATATGAGTGTAAATATAAATATGAGTGTAAATATAAATATGTAAATATAAATATGTGTAAATATGAATATGAGTGTAAATATGAATATGAGTGTAAATATAATATAGTGTAAATATAAATATGAGTGTAAATATAAATATGAGTGTAAATATAAATATGAGTGTAAATATAAATTTGAGTGTAAATATAAATATGAGTGTAAATATAAATATGAGTGTAAATATAAATTTGTAAATATAAATTTGTGTAAATATAAATATGAGTGTAAATATGACACATTCCATTTTCCTCACCACCACCACCATCATCATTATCATCACCATCTTCTTCTCCTCACATCCGCTTCACCCTCTTGTCCTCCCAACTTCTCCTCACATCACCTCCTCACATCTCCTCCTCACATCCTCTCCTTTTCACATCCTCTCCTCACATCCTTTTCTCCTCACATCCTCTTCACGCTCTCGTTCTCCCAACTTCTCCTTCTCACATCTTCTCTTTCTCACATCCTTTTCCCATTCTATCCTCTCCTCAATCTCTGTCAGCCAAGTCTGTTTTTGGATCTTTCTGTCACAGTATTAATTACAGTGATGTATCCCCATTAGTGCTGCCCTGGGAAAATGAATTATTGTAATGTACTGAGAATAATTCCATTGTCTGTCCTCACAAGCCCACTGTCTGGAACAAGGAATGATGGATGATTAGAAGATACAGTGACATGGGTCATGTTAGCTGGAGGTGTGAGGGCAGGTATGTGCTGCAGTTGTAAATACATATCAGAGCTGGGAGGCAGGTGTACGATCCTGGCTATAAGGAAGCATCTAGTCATCTCTATGTTGACCTGGAGGTGCTAGTCAGGGCTTGACAGCAGGGAGGCATCTAGTCATCTCTTCGTTGACCTGGAGGTGTTAGTCAGGGCTTGACAGTAGGGAAGCATCTAGTCAACTCTATGTTAGTCTGGAGGTGCTAGTCAGGGCTTGACAGCAGGGAGGCATCTAGTCATCTCTATGTTAGTCTGGAGGTGCTAGTCAGGGCTTGACAGCAGGGAGGCATCTAGTCATCTGTATGTTAGTCTGGAGGTGCTAGTCAGGGCTTGACAGCAGGGAGGCATCTAGTCATCTCTATGTTGGTCTGGAGGTGCTAGTCGGGGCTTGACAGCAGGGAGGCATCTAGTCATCTCTATGTTAGTCTGGAGGTGCTAGTCAGGGCTTGACAGCAGGGAGGCATCTAGTCATCTCTATGTTAGTCTGGAGGTGCTAGTCAGGGCTTGACAGCAGGGAGGCATCTAGTCATCTCTATGTTAGCCTGGAGGTGCTAGTCAAGGCTTGACAGCAGGGAGGCATCTAGTCATCTCTATGTTAGTCTGGAGGTGCTACTCAGGGCTTGACAGCAGGGAGGCATCTAGTCATCTCTATGTTGGTCTGGAGGTGCTAGTCAGGGCCTGACAGCAGGGAGGTATCTAGTCATCTCTATGTTAGTCTGGAGGTGCTACTCAGGGCTTGACAGCAGGGAGGCATCTAGTTATCTCTATGTTAGTCTGGAGGTGCTAGTCAGGGCTTGACAGCAGGGAGGCATCTAGTCATCTCTATGTTAGCCTGGAGGTGCTAGTCAGGGCTTGACAGCAGGGAGGCATCTAGTCATCTCTATGTTAGTCTGGAGGTGCTAGTCAAGGCCTGACAGCAGGGAGGCATCTGGTCATCTCTATGTTAGTCTGGAGGTGCTAGTCAGGGCTTGACAGCAGGGAGGCATCTAGTCATCTCTATGTTAGCCTGGAGGTGCTAGTCAGGGCTTGACAGCAGGGAGGCATCTAGTCATCTCTATGTTAGCCTGGAGGTGCTAGTCAGGGCTTGACAGCAGGGAGGCATCTAGTCATCTCTATGTTAGTCTGGAGGTGCTAGTCAGGGCTTGACAGCAGGGAGGCATCTAGTCATCTCTATGTTGACCTGGAGGTGCTAGTCAGGGCTTGACAGCAGGGAGGCATCTAGTCATCTCTATGTTAGTCTGGAGGTGCTACTCAGGGCTTGACAGCAGGGAGGCATCTAGTCATCTCTATGTTAGTCTGGAGGTGCTAGTCAGGGCTTGACAGCAGGGAGGCATCTAGTCATCTCTATGTTAGCCTGGAGGTGCTGGTCAAGGCTTGACAGCAGGGAGGCATCTAGTCATCTCGATGTTAGTCTGGAGGTGCTAGTCAGGGCTTGACAGCAGGGAGGCATCTATTCATCTCTATGTTAGCCTGGAGGTGCTAGTCAGGGCTTGACAGCAGGGAGGCATCTAGTCATCTCTATGTTGGTCTGGAGGTGCTAGTCAGGGCTTGACAGCAGGGAGGCATCTAGTCATCTCTATGTTAGTCTGGAGGTGCTAGTCAGGATGGTGTGTTTCATTGTGTCTCCACCTGTGTCCTGCTTTAACCTCCTCCCTGACAGGATGGTGTGTTTCATTGTGTCTCCACCTGTGTCCTGCTTTAACCTCCTCCCTGACAGGATGGTGTGTTTCATTGTGTCTCCACCTGTGTCCTGCTTTAACCTCCTCCCTGACAGGATGGTGTGTTTCATTGTGTCTCCACCTGTGTCCTGCTTTAACCTCCTCCCTGACAGGAGACTATGTTTGTAGGTTTACAGAGGCAGTTAACTAGCTGTCCACTTGTGTGGATGTTGGCCTATTTCTCCTGGTTAATTAATATGAGTCATTTTCAAAAGGACGTACATTACACTATGGTGTGAATGGGATAATTCAGTAGCTGAGAATGCCATTGACGTCGATCAGTGATTTCCACAGATATCTCTGTTACATATTTAATCTATTTATATATATAGTGGCATCTGAGCCTAAATGAGCTATATGGTGCTAAATTAGGTTCTATATGTGGTGCTAAATTAGGTTCTATATATGGTGCTAAATAAGGTTCTATTGCCACATTTCATCGTTCATAACAAAACTGTATTTTTATTTTCAGTGTGTGGCGGGTGCAAGTGTGTTGCCTCTAATTACTGATTTACGCACCTTCCTGACAAAGTAAACGCCTTGTATGTTAACACATTCATGGCGAGTAAACACGATTAAACACCTTTTTTTGATATGACACTAACTTATTGCAAAAAACTTCCTGTGTAACTATTGACTATATTGATTTCAGCTTCTCAGTAGAATGGAGGTTTCAAGCTTTTCAAGCTGTCAATCTACTTGATGTATCAGGACACACCGGAGATGACACAGACAGCATTACTGATGCATCATGGGAGTTGATGTATCAGGTCACATTAGAGATGACACAGACAGTATTACTGAGGCATCATGGGAGTTGATGTATCAGGACACACCGGAGATGACACAGACAGTATTACTGAGGCATCATGGGAGCTGATTTTGATACGGTCTGCATCACTGACCTCCATGTACTGTTCCCATGGTGACCTCATATTAATTGTTCCTTTGGGTTACAGCTGCCTCAGAAATGTCTGAGAGTTTAGTCAGGAACTGAATATGCAACAGCGGGTGTTTGTGATGTCATCATTTATTCTTGTATTAGTCATTGCATTCATCCTCATGACCACCATGTTTGCCTTAAACCACCACTAAAGCAACACCTGATATCCATACTCCTTGTATCTTCTCCACTGTTTCCTGATCTTCTGGAGTACAGGGTCAGGGGGGGGTTGTCTCTCTCCTGACAATGATACAAGGAGAGAGGACACAGGGAGGAATACATGTTCTGATCTTTAGTGTCGAGGATTATTGTTCATATAGACTGTTAGCGGATGCCAAAGGAGCTGCAAAACGCTGCAGTTGGTTACAAAATACTCCAAAATGGCTGCCACCATTGATTCTGATCACGTATAAAAACTTCCCAGATCCAATCAGCAGACTTCTAGTCCCTCTGTGTTAATCCAGATCCAATCAGCAAACTTCTAGTCCCTCTGTGTTAATCCAGATCCAATCAGCAGACTTCTAGTCCCTCTGTGTTAATCCAGATCCAATCAGCAGACTTCTAGTCCCTCTGTGTTAATCCAGATCCAAACAGCAGACTTCTAGTCCCTCTGTGTTAATCCAGATCCAATCAGCAGACTTCTAGTCCCTCTGTGTTAATCCAGATCCAATCAGCAGACTTCTAGTCCCTCTGTGTTAATCCAGATCCAAACAGCAGACTTCTAGTCCCTCTGTGTTAATCCAGATCCAATCAGCAGACTTCTAGTCCCTCTGTGTTAATCCAGATCCAAACAGCAGACTTCTAGTCCCTCTGTGTTAATCCAGATCCAATCAGCAGACTTCTAGTCCCTCTGTGTTAATCCAGATCCAATCAGCAGACTTCTAGTCCCTCTGTGTTAATCCAGATCCAATGTATTTTCTCCACACTACACTCATCTGGGTTTAGGGTTTAGAGCCTGTATATAACTAAATAAGTCACAGTTTCAATGCATTATGTCATATGCATGAAGTCATGTCAGAAGCCAGCACAACACAGCACTCAGGGCTTTTAGAAAGGTACTTTTTAGAAAGGTCCTGCCATCATCCTTTCTTCAGAAACAGCTATTAACAATTTAGCACACCTCCGCTGAGATCGCAGCACTTCTTTCAAATGTTTCCCCTTTATAACTTTTTCTTGGACGTTTGCATATTTGAAAGAGACAAAGTAAACTGTATGAACTAGTAACCCTCATTTATATGCAACTGACCATTTGTGTCTGACTGTGATGACTGTGACTGTGCAGTGGTGTAACCATAGAAACGATGGGGAGTCCAAATAAGAGCAGACTCTCCTAAAATTATTTTCTGGGTGGGGGTACTGTAAATATGGGGGGGCATTCTTATAAAATACATTTTATTTCCTTTAATGGTATTATGATGTTAGCTTGCAATTAGTAAGTGTATAAAGCACAATGTACCTCATTCTGAGATTACTACCTTTTTAGGTATTCAGCTACTTACTGTCTGTATGTCTGTCCTGCTTACTCTACTTTTTAGGTACCTGTACCTCCATTTGTTAATTTACTCCTACATTTGGCACACTCATTCTACACAGTATCATAGGATCTACCCTTACATTTGGCACACTCATTCTAAACAGTATCATAGGATCTACCCCTACATTTGGCACACTCTTTCTACACAGTATCATACGATCTACCCCTACATTTGGCACACTCTTTCTTCACAGTATCATAGGATCTACCCTTACATTTGGCACACTCATTCTACACAGTATCATAGGATCTATCCCTACATTTGGCACACTCATTCTACACAGTATCATAGGATCTACCCCTACATTTGGCACACTCTTTCTTCACAGTGTCATATCTACCCCTACATTTGGCACACTCTTTCTTCACAGTGTCATATCTACCCCTACATTTGGCACACTCTTTCTTCACAGTGTCATATCTACCCCTACATTTGGCACACTCTTTCTTCACAGTGTCATATCTACCCCTACATTTGGCACACTCTTTCTTCACAGTGTCATATCTACCCCTACATTTGGCACACTCTGCTGACGCTTTATCCACTCACTCTATATTTGTGGCTGGGTGAATTCTGACCATTCTCTATGGCTCACCCGTACCAGAACCAAGATGACGAGCACCTGTTGTGACGTGGTGTTTATTCAGTGGACATAGAATAAAAACGACCAGCCCAGATAGCTGTTTTCATGTAATCATTTTAATTTTCATCCTATGTAATAATTTTGCAGGTTCTTGCATTTCTGCGATGTCATTTTAGATTAGTTTACCTGTCACTGTAATACACTACATTTTATATAGCTGTTTCTTTCTTGTCATGCTTTTATCAAGACCTGAGATGCAATATACTATATACTAGTACATAACCTGGATATACTAGTACATAACCTGGTCCCATCTCATGGGCGAGGAGAACCGTCGTCACATTGATGTCAAATGCCACATTTTCCTACACTGATTAGATCTTAGAGTACTCATTAAGCCATGTGGATATATTTATATATTTATCCTAAATGCCTCACTTTCACCGTGTGTACACTATAATCACAAACTGCACAATCCCTGGTTGGCAGGCTCATATTAAAATAATTCACCCAGTACTCAGGCATTGAGCGCAGATCAGATCATTTATAAGTTCCCATGAGCTGGTTGTCTGCCGTCTGGTTCTTCACTGGCTAGCTGGTTGTCTGCTGTCTGCAGCTGGTTGTCTGCTGTCTGGTTCTTCACTGGCTAGCTGGTCGTCTGCTCTCTGGTTCTTCACTGTCTAGCTGGTTGTCTGCTGTCTGGTTCTTCACTGTCTAGCTGGTCGTCTGCTGTCTGGTTCTTCACTGGCTAGCTGGTTGTCTGCCGTCTGGTTCTTCACTGGCTAGCTGGTTGTCTGCCGTCTGGTTCTTCACTGGCTAGCTGGTTGTCTGCTGTCTGCAGCTGGTTGTCTGCTGTCTGGTTCTTCACTGGCTAGCTGGTCGTCTGCTGTCTGGTTCTTCACTGTCTAGCTGGTTGTCTGCTGTCTGGTTCTTCACTGGCTAGCTGGTTGTCTGCTGTCTGGTTCTTCACTGGCTAGCTGGTTGTCTGCCGTCTGGTTCTTCACTGGCTAGCTGGTTGTCTGCCGTCTGGTTCTTCACTGGCTAGCTGGTTGTCTGCCGTCTGGTTCTTCACTGGCGCAGCTGGTTGTCTGCTGTCTGGTTCTTCACTGTAAATTTATGCGACCTATAGTTGACGGACTTGGTATGAAATAGTCAAATAATAATGTTTATATATATTATTCAAGATTGTTTTGTACATTTTATGAAAGAATAATAATAATAGTTGCAAAATATCTTGAAACCTGAAAATGGACAAATTGGAGGAAAGTCATCATTTTGAACTGTGGTGTCTGCCCTTAACTACTGAGAGCTGTTGGATTAAGTGTAAGTGGTAAAAGGAATTTACGCAAATCTGAAGAGAAGCTTATCAAAAGTCTTGTAAGCATTGTATTGTGAAATATAATTACTTCATATGAAAGATATTTCTTTGGTGACACACTGATATCGTGAAAAGGTTACTGTGTAATGTTGTGTGTTGTACTTAGTCAATTAAACATGATTGAAAAAACTGCCTTTAAGATGGTTTTAGTTTAGTTCTAAGCGATAGTAAAAAAGTAACATGCTTTTGATCAGACAGTTGCGTGTGTTAGTTAATAGTTCGGTTAGCTAAATTGATTTAATCTAGTAAGGTTACTCACTTTTGGCCGACAAATAATACAATGTTGCTGCTTTGATAATGCCAAATCAACTGTCCTGTATCATACTTGCTAGCTAGTAGTAAGCTAACAAGACAAGGCACTTAAAAGTAAAAAACGGACAGTTATATCTAAACATACAAGTGTTCAATTAGGAGAGGGGTGGTCAAACCAAGTGTACAATTAGGAGAGGGGGGTCAAACCAAGTGTACAATTAGGAGAGGGGGGTCAAACCAAGTGTTCAATTAGGAGAGGGGGGTCAAACCAAGTGTACAATTAGGAGAGGAGGGTCAAACCAAGTGTACAATTAGGAGAGGGGGTCAAACCAAGTGTACAATTAGGAGAGGGGGTCAAACCAAGTGTACAATTAGGAGAGGGGGGTCAAACCAAGTGTTCAATTAGGAGAGGGGGGTCAAACCAAGTGTACAATTAGGAGAGGGGGTCAAACCAAGTGTACAATTAGGAGAGGGGGTCAAACCAAGTGTTCAATTAGGAGAGGGGGGTCAAACCAAGTGTACAATTAGGAGAGGGGGTCAAACCAAGTGTACAATTAGGAGGGGGGGTCAAACCAAGTGTTCAATTAGGAGAGGGGGGTGTCAAACCAAGTGTACAATTAGGAGAGGGGGTCAAACCAAGTGTACAATTAGGAGAGGGGGTCAAACCAAGTGTACAATTAGGAGAGGGGGTCAAACCAAGTATTCAATTAGGAGAGGGGTGGTCAAACCAAGTGTACAATTAGGAGAGGGGGGTCAAACCAAGTGTACAATTAGGAGAGGGGGGTCAAACCAAGTGTACAATTAGGAGACGGGGGTCAAACCAAGTGTACAATTAGGAGAGGGGAGGTCAGACCAAGTGTACTATTAGGAGACGGGGGTTAAACCAAGTGTACAATAAGGAGACGGGGGTCAAACCAAGTGTACAATTAGGAGACGGGGGTCAAACCAAGTGTACAATTAGGAGAGGGGGTCAAACCAAGTGTACAATTAGGAGACGGGGGTCAAACCAAGTGTACAAATAAGAGAGGGGGGGTCAAACCAAGAGTACAATTAGGAGAGGGGGGTCAAACCAAGTATGCAATCAGGAGAGGGGGGGGGGCATATGGGTCTTTTTTGGTATTGGGGGGAAACAATCCCCCTAAAGAAGGCATGGTTACGCCTATGTGCCTGGGTTCTGTGGGGGGTTTATAAGATAAAGAAGGGGACGGGGTGAGGGGTTAGCAGTAGACAGGTACAGTAACTGTAATGGTAGAAAGAAAAAATGGCTGCAAACCTGCTTATGTAACGGTGGATCTCAGCAGAGGATTGGCTGCCTGTCCTGTTATTATTAATTCATGTCAGTCAGGATGACAGCCAGAGGAGTCATGGAGATGCCACAGTAGAAGTAGAGCTCATGTTGGTTGTGGAGATGCCACAGTAGAAGTAGAGCTCATGAAGACGTCACAGTAGAAGTAGAGCTCATGTTGGTTGTGGAGACGCCACAGTAGAAGTAGAGCTCATGTTGGTTGTGGAGATGCCACAGTAGAAGTAGAGCTCATGGAGACGCCACAGTAGAAGTAGAGCTCATGTTGGTTGTGGAGACGCCACAGTAGAAGTAGAGCTCATGGAGACGCCACAGTAGAAGTAGAGCTCATGTTGGTTGTGGAGACGCCACAGTAGAAGTAGAGCTCATGGAGACGCCACAGTAGAAGTAGAGCTCATGTTCGTCATGGAGACGCCACAGTAGAAGTAGAGCTCATGGAGACGCCACAGTAGAAGTAGAGCTCATGTTCGTCATGGAGACGCCACAGTAGAAGTAGAGCTCATGGAGACGCCACAGTAGAAGTAGAGCTCATGTTCGTCATGGAGACGCCACAGTAGAAGTAGAGCTCATGGAGACGCCACAGTAGAAGTAGAGCTCATGTTCGTCATGGAGACGCCACAGTAGAAGTAGAGCTCATGGAGACGCCACAGTAGAAGTAGAGCTCATGTTCGTCATGGAGACGCCACAGTAGAAGTAGAGCTCATGGAGACGCCACAGTAGAAGTAGAGCTCATGGAGACGCCACAGTATGAGGGCATGATCACCCCCGGGAGAACCTGATACTGTTGCTAGCCTTCTGAGGGTGGTTATTATAGCAATATGACAATATGATAGGATCTATCTTCTGATACAGCCATCTCAAACCCTGGCAATGTTTGCCAATTTGCATCACTGAGGGGCTTTACTATCTTGGCACCTAGCAGCCACCTAGCAGCTATCTAACATTGCTGTCAAGACTCATACCCAGGGGTTTACTAAGGTTGCTAGGCTACACATGACTCTTTTCGTGATCTCTTATAAATGAGTTCCTCTGTATGAACACTAGATTTGCAGGATACACAATTACATCACATCACGGCTGAACTGAAAACATTCTGTTCTCTAAGTGCTGAACAAAAAATATCACTGACACAGTATGTGTGAGAGCAATATGTGTGAGAGCTTTTTCCCCTTAAACTGCATTTTTTTACTACATTATATCACACAGTCCATTCGATGACATAAATGTTTTCACATTTAAACCGTTTGTTGAACTCCAACACAGAGGTTTGGTGACAATAATATCGATAAGGTCTAATAAGAAATGGCCACTATCAAACACCTTTGTCGTTATATTGTGTACTTGCACAACATTTGAAGGTATAATAGCATCCACTGATGTAGTATTTAGAGAAACCAGCAGGGTAGAGACCAGCAGAGTGGAGACCAGCAGAGTGGAGACTAGCTGGGTGGAGACCAGCTGGGTGGAGACCAGCTGGGTGGAGACCAGCAGGGTGAAGACTAGCTGGGTAGAGACGAGCAGAGTGGAGACCAGCAGGGTGGAGACCAGCAGAGTGGAGACCAGCAGAGTGGAGACCAGCAGAGTGGAGACCAGCTGGGTGGAGACCAGCAGAGTGGAGACCAGCAGGGTGGAGACCAGCAGGGTGGAGACCAGCAGGGTGGAGACCAGCTGGGTGGAGACCAGCAGTGTGGAGACCAGCAGAGTGGAGACCAGCAGAGTGGAGACCAGCTGGGTGGAGACCAGCAGGGTGGAGACCAGCAGGGTGGAGACCAGCTGGGTGGAGACCAGCAGTGTGGAGACCAGCAGAGTGGAGACCAGCAGAGTGGAGACCAGCAGGGTGGAGACCAGCAGAGTGGAGACCAGCAGGGTGGAGACCAGCAGAGTGGAGACCAGCAGAGTGGAGACCAGCAGAGTGGAGACCAGCAGGGTGGAGACCAGCAGGGTGGAGACTAGCAGAGTGCAGACCAGCAGGGTGGAGACCAGCAGGGTGGAGACCAGCAGGGTGGAGACCAGCAGAGTAGAGACCAGCAGGGTGGTCTTTTCAAATACAGACAATAAATGACTCCTTACTTAACATTCTTTACCTGGTCTCCAATAATTTAGTTAAAAAATGTATATTATCTTCAGATTTGTCCATCTTTACTGTATATCCATAGAGCAGAATCTATAGGGTTTAACTGTATATCCATAGAGCAGAATCTATAGGGTTTAACTGTATATCCATAGAGCAGAATCTATAGGGTTTAACTGTATATCCATAGAGCAGAATCTATAGGGTTTAACTGTATATCCATAGAGCAGAATCTATAGGGTTTAACTGTATATCCATAGAGCAGAATCTATAGGGTTTAACTGTATATCCATAGAGCAGAATCTATAGGGTTTAACTGTATATCCATAGAGCAGAATCTATAGGGTTTTACTCAAAACTGTACATGTATATAATGTTAATATTTAAATCCAAGCTGACGTTTAATATTGCTGTAATGTATATCTGTACAACTGTACTGTAGGTCTAATTGAGCAGAGATACTCTTTAGATGATGAACATTTCCTGTTGGACACCTTCCTGTCTTCTGAATACCGAGACAGTGGTTATGTAACTTGTGACTCGGCTTTGCTTTCTGTTCGTGTTAGCTGTCAGTGCTTCGTCTCACACTGGCTGTTCACACTGATCGCTTTTATAAGCTTTTTTAAAAGTCTAGCCATGACTGGAGACTGTTAATTTTGTGCTGTGGGAGCTTAAAGCCACTCCCCTCTGTCCAGTCACATCACGACCGAATCAGCAGCTGAAAAATCGTAACGGCAGTTGGGAGATTAATTTAATAAAAAATGAAAACTTTGACAGGAAACAAGAATGTAATTGGCAGGATGAAGTTGTGGAGGAAGTGAAGTAAGTTCTCTGCATCTCAGCAGTCAACAGGCATCTTATTAGACTGGAAAAATGCACCTCTCATATGTGGCAGCTGTACACAATGTCAGCTTCTGTACTTGGGAGGATTGTGTGCTGCAGATATATATATATATATTCATCTATCTATACATCTGTCTGTTTGTCTGTCTATCTGCATGTCTGTCTCTCTCTCTCTCTCCCCCTCTCACTCTCTGTCTGTCTGTCTGTCTGTCTGTCTGTCTCTCTCTCTCTCTCTCTCTCAGTCTGTCTGTCTGCCCCCCTAATATAAGGGCAGTGTGGGTATAGGTGGCTAATGTCTTTATGTTTTCCCAAGTCGTCTTGAATAGTGACTCAGTGGAAATTAACCCAGTCTAGCAGCTGCAGGTGTTACTGCAGGGTTTTGTCCAGTTCAGTTGTTCTCCACCTGACTGACACCTGAACATAAACACACACACACACACACACACACACACACCATGTACAATATCTTCTACCTCTTAGTAACACCATGATGTACCTGGGTTGGTTGGTTGAGAGTTATCTTTAAAGCCTTTATTTTGTACCATGATGCACTTGGGTTGGCAGGTTGAGGGTTGTCTTTAAAGCCTTTATTTTGTACCATGATGCACCTGGGTTGGCAGGTTGCATTTGACTGTAAGCTAATGGACCTAAGATCCGGTCCTGGTTTTAGAAATCCCTCAAAATACCTACCCAACGTTTGACAATCTTGTTTTTTCTTCTTGTTTCAGGACTTCTGTGCTGTCAGCCTATAAAGTGTCGCAGCTTTAATACTGTTTTTCTAATAATAGGAAGTCAGGAAGACAGCGATTCACAACACGACGGTCCCACGAGACTCAGGTCCAAACACGTCCTCTTCGATTGAAACATTGTCATGGGATATATTTGGACTTCGAAGCCACAAACAGAAAATAGATAATCTGTCTTCAGCAGACACTGAGAATTGTGCTGGATATAAATACATGAAGTCGATACGTGAATTTAATTACGGCCTTCACTGCCAGTATGGATTTTTGTATCTTTCTCCAGCCCACTGAGTTTAGACTCTGGGTGGACATTTTAAATGCAACACTGCCACCTGGTGGTAACACGGTGAAATGGTTTCTGAATTTCTGCCTTTACACTTCTAACATGAAGATGTGATATATTTGCACAAGAAGTATGCGAATGCTGTTTGTGTTGGAATATTTCAGAAATATTTCAGGAGTTGGATCAGTAAAGGAGGTCAGCATTTGATTATATAATGAATAACCTAAATAAGTGTTTTCTTAAGTACAAAGAACTCTCTTATGAAACACGATATTCTCCTCTAATTTTCTCCTCCGCTCCTCTCTCCTCTCTCCTCTCTCCTCCCTTTCCTCTCTGCTCATCTCGCTCTTCCCCTCTCCTGCTCTCCTCTTACCCCCTCTCCTCCTCTCTCCTGTCCTCCCATCTCCTTCTCTCCTCTCTCTCTACTGCTCCACTCTGCTTTAAGTGCACTGTCCTAACTGAATTTTCCCATAATCCCCAGTGAGAACTAAACTCCACAGTGAATGTGGACGCGAAGGAGACTCTGATGTAGTAAATGGAATTCCTCTTTCGACCACATGGAGAGCCAGGATATTTCCTTGCAATACTCTGACCTTTGACCTCTGTGCAGTCGTACAGGACTTCTCCATGAGGCTTTGCATTACTTTAGCAGTGAGAGGACAGTTAGAGAAACCACCGTCTAATCTTGGCTCTTCTATTGACTCTTAGATAGAGCCTAAACTACAGCATTGTCATGTGACTGGGCTGGTCTGGGTTGGTCTAAGCTGGTCTGGGCTGGGTTGATCTATGCTGGTTGATCTAATGACCCCAGCAGACATCACCATATTTCACTAATGAAGCCTTATCTGTTATCTCTACCTGTGAACTAACACCACCTCTACTATATTTCACTAATGAAGCCTTATCTGTTATCTCTACCTGTGAACTAACACCACCTCTACTATATTTCACTAATGAAGCCTTATCTGTTATCTCTACCTGAGAACTAACACCACCTCTACCATATTTCACTAATGAAGCCTTATCTGTTATCTCTACCTGAGAACTAACACCACCTCTACTATATTTCTTTACTTCAGGTTCTGTATACATTAGGGATGATGTTCTTCTGGTTCTCCATCTACACCAAACTGAAAACACATGTCAAGGTAAATGTCTGTCAAACTGTAGTTTCCATGGAGCAATATGTCCACAAAAACCTTCAAATAAGTGCTGATAAACTGTAGTTTAAACTTTAGTTGTTTGAATTCTAATCCCAGCTGTAGGACTAGATAGATAAAATTGAACGTCTGTTTTTGGATGGTGCTGTTTTTCCTGCCATGTCATCGGAGCGCCCCCTAGTGGAACAGTAGAGGAGGCAGTGTAGATGGAACAATATTGGTCGAGTGATGGCATCTAGTCAAACACCACAACAGACAAGCTTTCTGTCACCTAGAATTGATTTCAATGTACACTAATGTTCAAATGTCTAAAGTCACAAAAAATCTGTTTGTTTGTCAATTAAAAAAACATCAAATTGGTCAGAAATACTGACCTTTGTTGGTGTTGTTAAAGATCACTGTAGAATATCTACATATAGGCAGATTATCAGCAGCCGTGACTCCTGTCTTCCAGTTGCCAGTTGTGCTCGCTAGCCAGTTATATTATTTTATAAGTTGCAAAGACATTGATAACTATCAGACTGGTCAATAAAAAGAAAAAATAAGACAGACAAAAGAGCAAAGACACTGTCAGAACTCCACCCAGAAGGCCAGCATCACAGAACCCAGTCTCCAGTAGCTGCCAGTTAAGGACCTGTGAGGTGTCTGTTTCATGCATTTACCCTATGGCTCAGTTCTGCACTGGGGCCTCCCACTCCTCTTTCTATTCTGGTTAGAGACAGTTTTTGCTGTCCTGCGATGGTAGTTGTACACAGCGGTGTACAAGATTTTCATTTTTTTTGCAATTTCTCCTTTGGAATCGCCTTCATCTCTAAGAACAAAAGGCCGAAATGTTCCTTTCAACAGTAGTGTCTGCCAATCTCTGCTAATCTGCACGTACACTCAGGTTAACACAGGTTAGTTAAGGCATAGATGGTTGAGGTAGCAGTACCCAGTAATGATCTGTGTGATCTCAGGTTAACACAGGTTAGTTAAGGCATAGATGGGTGAGGTAGCAGTACCCAGTAATGATCTGTGTGATCTCAGGTTAACACAGGTTAGTTAAGGCATAGATGGTTGAGGTAGCAGTACCCAGTAATGATCTGTGTGATCTCAGGTTAACACTGGTTAGTTAAGGCATAGATGGTTGAGGTAGCAGTACCCAGTAATGATCTGTGTGATCTCAGGTTAACACAGGTTAGTTAAGGCATAGATGGGTGAGGTAGCAGTACCCAGTAATGATCTGTGTGATCTCAGGTTAACACAGGTTAGTTAAGGCATAGATGGGTGAGGTAGCAGTACCCAGTAATGATCTGTGCTGTGTGATAGCGAACGCAGACCTTATCTGGAGATCAGATCTCTGCTGTCTCTTAGAGGAAGTTTTCCCTTCCCCCACCGCCGACTCGTAATTACATAACGGGATTCATTAATTGATCTAATGGACTAAATAAATCCAGGTGACCATCTGTTCTCTAGCTACTGACCAGACCGGCAGACTTCTGTGTTAATCTTGCGTATAGCAGACTGCTGAGCCCGTCGTGAGTCGCTGGCTGGTGAGACAGAGAATTAACTGACTTTGTCTAGAAGTCAACACTTAACGCTAATTACAACGTGAAACATTTGACTTGCTTTCATTTTGTTTTAGTTTTTCTTTGTTTTCTACGTGTTATTGATTTTAGAGGAATTCAATAAAATACAATACTTTGCAGGGGAGTTTATTTTTTTACCGAAGTGTCAGGCAAAAAGTGTCTCTCTGGTAAAGACATGTCACTTTCTACTTTTATTGTATGAATTCTCTCCACCTGTGTCAGCTGTCATGTCTCAGTCATAAGAGACAAGGTACCATGTTTGTGTTCTGTTAGTTTTGAATAAACACAGCAGTGGCTTGACATTCTCTGTATCGCTTTCCATTTCTCTTTCTTGCACTTTCTTTCCGGCTTGCTCTCTAAATATATCATCCTCTTTTCACTTCTCCGCATCTGTCTCTTCTCAACCTCTCCACTTTCTACCCCATGCTGCTCTGAGCTTTAAAACATTGCATGTTGAAATAGACGCAGCTTAGAAAAGCTCCGCACGCATTGAGAGTGTTGGGAACAAAGACCAAGCTGCACCTTTTCTACAGCCCTGTCAAGTGAAAAAAAACAGCCTTCCTAAAATGGGCATTGAGGTATATTTTTTTGTTTGTGTATTTTTATAAAACTTCTTTAGATACCGTACACAAGTCTTTGCACTAACAGAGCTTACACTGTTTTTCAATCACATATAAGAGTGCTTTAGATCCCTGTCGTAATGCATCTTTAGCAAAACAGCAATGATCAAATACTCAAATGCATTTACAACACATCTGATTGCGTTCTTTCCTTTGAGCCCAAGTTGCACGTCTTAGAACCTGTTTTGCAAAACAGTAAACGCCATCGGTGAAAACAAAAGGGTTTGTTCAGAGAAGACTAACATATTGTTTTCATCATAAGAGAAATGTGTGCATTTTTTTCAATAGTTCCCGCAAATATAAATAGCACAAAAGTCCAACGCTGTGTAAAACTAGGTTTTGTTGCTTTTTGATTCTACATAATTTTGTTTTTATGGCTGTTACAAAAATGAGGTGAAATATATTAAAGGAGAAATATATTAAAGGTCTTGCACATAATTCTGCACTTCTACATTATTTTATTTCTATTGCACAAATACACTAGGCCAGTTTTAAAGTTGGAACCCTAGTTTCCATACATTTTGGAAGATGTAAAAAATATATATAAAAAAGGTTTATACTAAAACATAAATTCCTCATGAACTATGTTCATCTGTTGTCCTTTATATTACCTGAATATGTACACGTGTTTTATTTTAATGTTTATAAAAATTAAAATATCAATATAATGAAAACACCATCTAACCTTGAAACATGTTGAACCTATAAATGTATACTGGGTTTTGGGTCAGCTCTTACTTCACTAGCTTACACAATCTACAATAGCTAGTTAGCAGACTCTTTGTCCAGGCATTTCACTACACAGGTGCTGGCCACATTGTTATTGATATTCCAGCTTATGAAAACAGAATAACTTTCTGGACACAAAAACAGTGATTGCATGAATTTTCTTTTCAAGCATTTGGGTTTCTTGGATGAATGTATTTGCATTTTTTATGGTTCCGAGCAGATTTGGTGAATGTAGAAAACAGCAAGTAACACATTTCCAACATACATCCGACAGTCATGTAATAGGCCACGAGTTCTGTATCCTGTATTCTATAATAACATTGTTCTAAAATTTGCTTTTACACTATAAAGAAAAGTAGCAGAACATACAGAAAAGACAAAGGAAAAATGTCTTATTCCATTGTTGTTTTGAGTCTGTCAGAAAATAATAGCTGTTAGAAACAATTAGTCTGGGATATTAAAAGGCAGCTTGCCAAAAGCCACACCACCTCAATGTCAATTCCCTTTGAAATCAGTCCTCTAACGAAGGCTGTGTGGTTTAGTTCACAATAACAGACACACTTGTATTATGTGACAGAAAAAGCAAACTGTGACACTGATGGCCAGACATGAACCATGTGAATGTTGAATCAAATTGTTCTGTACAATATGACAGAGGTTTTATTGTCTGCCTGTTCTGTCAAATTGTTCTGTACAGGTAATTCTACATCTGACACAACATAAAGTCCCACCTGTGTTCGGTTTGAAAGAGGTCCAGTCAGATCAAGCAATATTGTGTATGTAGAAATGAATCCTATTCATTTGAGCTCACTGAATGGAGAACTCATTATGCGTTCCTTGACTGATCGTTTTAATAATGTCATTTCCTCTCCGGGGTCACTTAAGGATGCCTAAACAATATCTGTTAGGAATGGTGAGGTCCGGTTAATCCACTAGGGGGCACCACCAGCCTCTCAGAGGAACAGCAGCAAGAAACCTGAGACCCTATTGAACCTGTTCCTGATGAACAAACAGGTTTATTACAACTTACAGTTTATTTTAACTCAGTTCTGTAGCTAAACAGTAAGCAACAACACTGTACCCAGAACAGATTCATATACAAGCTCTGTTGACCAGAGAGGGTAATATCTCTCTAAATAGAGACCTGGGATTATTAAACACAATATTTTCACCAGGAACGTTTCTGGTGGAATAAAAATAAACGATTGGATCTAGGATCGTTAGTTTCATTCCAGCGCAGGAACATTTGCACACAGAAGTTGTTCTACACCAGATTAACCAATTTCGGGATTTTACCGTCCCAAAGAATATATGTCCAACTCTTTTCTACTTTAATGAGCAAGAAAGGGGTATACAACTCTAAAGCGAAGGCAGAGAAAGAGAAGCTTCTTTCTTCCTCTTTTCGGTGCTTCTTTCTTCCTCTTTTCGGTGCAGGCCATGCCTGTGATATGGAGAGAGTCCTCTGCTGGTCTTACCTCGATTTGAAACAGATGCTGTTTATCACCCAAACCTTAAATGGGAGTCTCAGATCTGGAGCTGTGATCACGTTCCTGATGAGAGTCTCAGGTCTGGAGCTGTGATCACGTTCCAGGTGGGAGTCTCAGGTCTGGAGCTGTGATCACGTTCCAGGTGGGAGTCTCAGGTCTGGAGCTGTGATCACGTTCCAGGTGGGAGTCTCAGGTCTGGAGCTGTGATCACGTTCCAGGTGGGAGTCTCAGGTCTGGAGCTGTGATCACGTTCCTGATGGGAGTCTCAGGTCTGGAGCTGTGATCACGTTCCAGGTGGGAGTCTCAGGTCTGCCTCTTCAGTGTTTATTCACTCCAACCAAACGGACCAGCCAACTGTACTGTCAGCTACCAAACTGCCGTGACGATACCCGTGCCACGCCAGGGGAGAATCTGACTGGAACCTGGTCATGTCACTCATCTTGGCGCCCACGTGAAAACATCAACTGTGTTTGTATGTGTAGGTGTGTGTGTAGGTGTGTGTGTGTGTGTAGGTGTGTGTGTAGGTGTGTGTAGGTGTGTGTGTGAGTGTGTATAACCCCATATAAACATATACATATAGAGGTGTGTTTGTGTGTGTAGGTGTGTGTGTGTGTAGGTGTGTGCATGAGTGTATGACTGTGTGAGTGTAGGTGTGTGTGTGTGTGTGTGTGTATGTATAACCCCATATAAACATATACATATAGAGGTTACTTATATTACTCTGCTTAAAGTTGCTTTCAGAATTTAGCATTCAGGCTAAAAGACTATTTGAGGTCTATTTTGAACCTTTTAATGGAGCTCTTCCTGATGACTGAACCAGATCAAATGTAGGACAGACCATCTCTTCTCATGCGTAATAACGTGAAATTAAACTCGAGCACAAGAAAACATCTCTCAGATTAAGACAGATGATTACTTGTCAACATGAGAATTAAAGCTGTGAATCAACTTTGATTGACTTTTTGTCCGCACATTTATTAAATGGACAGAAACATAAACAGTCTGATACATCATACATCCAGTTTGATTGACAACAAGACAGAGCCTTCAGTGAGACTGACACACACACACACACGCACGCACACACACACACACACACACACACACACACACACACCTTAGACCCCAGAAACAGTGCCTATGTATGCGTCTGAGTTTAGTTGACTGCTAAAGGTAACGTCTTTATTAGAACATCTGTGAACCAGTTTAACACAGTATCTTAACACATCGATCAGCTTTAAACAGCTACTATAAATCATATTTAAACAGCTACTGTAAATCATCTTTAAACAGCTAATATAAATCATATTTAAACAGCAACTGCAAACGTGTCTCACTGAAACAAAGTCATTAATAATAATACATTGTAATTTATTTCCAAGAGACCACACACATTTCATGAGACAAAAATGGTTCACTGGTTATTTGCATTTTATGTGGAACCATTTATAACCGTGAAAAACCTCTGTGACTTTCAACATTCAAGTTCTTCCTTGACATATAAAACAGTTGATTGTTGTTATTTCATAATACTAAGCATTTAACAAGTTCATTATGACATTCAAACCACATATTGGCCTTTGGGCTTCAAGCAGAACAGGGTTAGGATAGGAGGGGGCATGACAAACACATCTGGTCAACAAACACATCTGGGCATGACAAACACATCTGACAAACACATCTGGTCAAGACAAACACATCAAGACAAACAAACACATCTGGGCAAACACATCTGACAAAAACACATCTGGGCATCAAGACAAAAACACACTGATGACAAACACATCTGGTCAAGACAAACACATCTGGTCAAGACAAACACATCTGGGCATGACAAACACATCTGGTCAAGACAAACACATCTGGGCATGACAAACACATCTGGGCATGACAAACACATCTGGGCATGACAAACACATCTGGTCAAGACAAACACATCTGGTCAAGACAAACACATCTGGTCAAGACAAACACATCTGGGCATGACAAACACATCTGGGCATGACAAACACATCTGGGCATGACAAACACATCTGGGCATGACAAACACATCTGGGCATGACAAACACATCTGGTCAAGACAAACACATCTGAGCATGACAAACACATCTGGTCAAGACAAACACATCTGGGCATGACAAACACATCTGGTCAAGACAAACACATCTGAGCATGACAAACACATCTGGTCAAGACAAACACATCTGGTCAAGACAAACACATCTGGGCATGACAAACACATCTGGGCATGACAAACACATCTGGGCATGACAAACACATCTGGTCAA
This sequence comes from Dallia pectoralis, assembly GCA_029465975.1. Taxonomy (NCBI): domain Eukaryota; kingdom Metazoa; phylum Chordata; class Actinopteri; order Esociformes; family Umbridae; genus Dallia; species Dallia pectoralis. Next base: position 28,469,599 of record CM055729.1, read on the forward strand.
GACAAACACATCTGAGCATGACAAACACATCTGGTCAAGACAAACACATCTGGGCATGACAAACACATCTGGTCAAGACAAACACATCTGAGCATGACAAACACATCTGGTCAAGACAAACACATCTGAGCATGACAAACACATCTGGTCAAGACAAACACATCTGGGCATGACAAACACATCTGGTCAAGACAAACACATCTGAGCATGACAAACACATCTGGTCAAGACAAACACATCTGGGCATGACAAACACATCTGAGCATGACAAACACATCTGGTCAAGACAAACACATCTGGGCATGACAAACACATCTGGTCAAGACAAACACATCTGGTCAAGACAAACACATCTGGGCATGACAAACCCATCTGGGCATGACACGTTCCCACACACACGTTCACATACACATGTTTCTTATCACACGTTCCTATTCCCACGTTCCCACACACACGTTCACACACACACACGTTCACACACACACGTTCCTATTCACACGTTCCCATACACTTGTTTGTTTTTTGACTCTACACATAAAGTCGTACCTAAACCAACTCAAACGCTGACCCAGATCTCGCATATCGACCCCTGACTTGTAAAAGGCTCTCGTTAATGGACGATCATCCTGTAGTTTGAGCGGCGTACATGCCTCACGAAGAGATGAGCGTAGAAACAACTCCCAGCCAAGCTCTGAGTCATCAAACAGCAGCACATGGTAAGGTCTCCGGTCAGGTTTACGGCCAACGAGGAAACATAAAGCTGGACAGTGTGATTTACAGGGCAGAATTCTGCAGGGGCAGAGTAAACATGAGAATACACACACACACACACACGCACGCACACACACACACACACACACACACTCCACAGAGCTATAACAGTGTTCAACATTGATTTATGAAACACACTTAAGGAAAAAGGCGACTTCAGGGAAATGACTTATTTTTCCTTGTCAACTTAACGTTGTTTTGGCGTTGAAATGCACGCAAACAATTCAGTCTCAGTGCCTGTACATGGAGGCCTGTGAATTCATTTTTAACATATTGTGCAACTCTGAGATTATTCGTGGGCAATAGTGGAAGAACTGGTCTCCGTAGGGATTATTTTAGAGGAATTGGGAAATAAAATAAAACAGTCTCTGCGCTGGTTTGGTCCAGCATTTTCTGAGGAGACGAGGGAAAAAGGGAGTTAGGAAGGAGGAGGCATGATGCGTGTGTGTGTGTCTGTCGTGTGTGTGTGTTTGTGTGAGTGTGTGTCTGTGTGTGTGTGTGTCTGTCATGTGTGTGTGTGTGTGTCTGTCGTGTGTCTGTCGTGTGTGTGTGTCTGTGTCTGTCTGTGTGTGTGTGTCTGTCATGTGTGTGTGTGTGTGTCTGTCGTGTGTCTGTCGTGTGTGTGTGTCTGTGTCTGTCGTGTGTGTGTGTGTGTGTGTGTGTGTGTGTGTGTGTGTGTCTGTCGTGTGTGTGTGTGTGTGTGTGTGTGTGAGTGAGTGTGTCGTGTGTGTGTGTCTGTAATGTATTTGTGTGAGTGTGTCGTGTCTCTACTTCCTCAGTTCCTCTGAACTAATAAACTACCAATGTGATTACCTCACTCTAATTGGTCGTCTACAGGCTCAACCTGCCTCCATTCTCGCCCATCACAACCGGTTTATTTGCCAAATGTTTGTGTGAGACTGTTTTAATTCATAAAGATCCTTTGGCTGTTCAAACATGTCAATGCTCTTCTCCCTGAAATGTAATATAATATAATTGACTGTTTTTGCCAGAGCATTAGACTGAGATCAGAGGTCACAAAAGCCCAGACTGACGTTTCTCTCAGCACAGATCAAATGGAACCAGTTAACCATCATCGGAGAATATTCTCTCCCACTAACAAAATGGACCACATAAATATGGAATATAATCGCCGGCCAGTACTAATCTTCTCTGCTTTTGATGTCACCATATTTTCTGGCCCAGATGTCAGCAGCATCTTGTTCTGAGCACGTGCGACGCTGAAAGCACTATGGTACTATTTTTATTTTCATTTAAATGGCGATCCTCTTGTGTAATTATCAGCGGTGATGTCAACAGAAATGGGCTAAGTAATCCAGCGCTGTATGAAGACGTGGAGCTCCACACAGCCAAGTGCCTGTGATTGACTTTTCTCATGGACTCAGAGGACAGACAAAAGCTCTAAAGGGGGTCCAACTGGGAAAGCATAAAAAATCTACCCAGCAAGCCTCATTTCGGCCTGAGAGACGAGAGAAAGGCTCAGGGAATTTCAGGCTTGAGGCAACATTCAGTATTTTCCAGCTCTCTTTTGTGATTGGAGACACATTTCTTATATTGTCAGTGACTCTCCACCATCATCCAAACACATCAGTCACAGACACTGACTTATTTATTTTGTCCGTTGTTCCCCGACTCCCGTCTTTGTTTTTGCTTCCTTTCTGTTGTCAGGTATTTAAGCAGGCTGTCAGGTTTATAGAGGCCAGTGAAAAGGCTAGATGGGGAGGGCTCTGAAAAGACAGCATGTGACCCATCTGCCCAGAAGCCCTTTATGAACCAACGCTCTTTGTTGTTTTGTTTTTGTTTGTCTGTGAGAAAATAGGAGTAAAGATCAGTTCATTGGTTGGGAGGTTACGGACTCCCCTCATTATGGTGGTGGCTAGGGAACTTCATTAGCTATAGTCAAAACCAGCCCGTAAATAACAACTGTTGACCTTTCTAGTCCATGAGTCAGAACGTTGGACGTAGAAGTGGGCAGCCCAAGGCCAGTGCTCAATGAAATCAGAAACGACTGCTCCTGTCGGTCAAAATAGTTTGCTGAACGAGGCATCCAAACCTGTTATTCCAATCGTCTGATCATCTCCTCTTCCCTTCAGAAACTCTGTTTTCCTCTCCCAATTGCTGGCAATCACAGAAAAGCAATCTCTCCGAACGGGCTGTGTTGGCTGTGTGGGAGGAACGCGGCCGTCTGCAGGTTCATAATGAAGAGGTTGTGTGAGCGATGGTTTCTTCACGGTCCAGCACACACACGTTTGCTCAACAGTGATTAACTGCCCCCGAAGAGGAAGAGCTGTATTTCTCCAGCTACTGGGGAAGAGGGGTGAGGTGGTGTGGGGTGGTGTGGGGTGGGGGGGTGAGGTGGTGTGAGGTGGTGTGAGGTGGTGTGGGGTGGGGGGGTGTATAAGTGAGCAGGGCCTTGGGAGAGAGATGAGGGAGTTTTGAAGAAATCCCGGCAATCAAAACAACTTTGTCCTCGACTCCTCCACTTACCGGGATGGACATGGCCAGTTTAAATGGGCATTTTTGCTCCCACTACGGGAACGTTTTCAGGAAAACTATCCGGAGGTGGGTCTGGTATGAGTTCTCTGACCTGTCTGAGACAATGTACCGGGGGGTCACTTTAATTAAAGATTAAGAGAGATTGACCCCCAGCTGCTGATGTTTCATTGGGCCCAAACATGCGCGACCTGTCCGCTGGGGGCTTTGCAGAGCCGCGGCCCCGCCCCCCACTGAGTGGCTCTGCACAAAGTCCTCAGGAATGCTACTGCCCATGTCCCCAAACCTCACTGGGACCCCCGCCTGTCCGTTACACTTCCTGCACCAATCATCCCTGCATGTGGTGGCATTTACCGTCCAGCTCCACGGCACACTTCATTAGGCTTCGGCTTGGCCTACCCACCCATCGCCCCGGCCAGAGGGCAAACCGGTTTAGAGAAGGGGTGGAGGGGGCTGGGGAACGGGGTACCGGGGGTGGAGGGGGTGTGGCTGGGGAACGGGGTACCGGGGTGGAGGGGGTGTGTCTGGGGAACGGGGTACCGGGGTGGAGGGGGTGGAGGGGGCTGGGGAACGGGGTAACATGGGTGGAGGGGGTGTGGCCGGGAACGGGGTACCGGGGTGGAGGGGGTGTGGCTGGGGAACGGGGTACTGGGGGTGGAGGGGGTTCTGGGGAACGGGGTACCGGGAGTGGAGGGGGTGGAGGGGGCTGGGGAACGGGGTAACATGGATGGAGGGGGGTGTGGCTGGGGAACGGGGTACCGGGGGTGGAGGGGGGTTCTGGGGAACGGGGTACCGGGGGTGGAGGGGGGGAATGTTAATGGATCTCTGGCCTCATGATGACACCTGGGGAGCGATCACATGATGACACCTGGGGAACGATCACATGATGACACCTGGGGAACGATCACATGATGACACCTGGGGAGTGATCACATGATGACACCTGGGGAGCGATCACATGATGACACCTGGGGAGCAATCACATGATGACACCTGGGGAGCGATCACATGATGACACCTGGAGAACGATCACATGATGACACCTGGGGAACGATCACATGATGACACCTGGAGAGCGATGACATGATGACACCTGGGGAGCGATCACATGATGACACCTGGGGAACGATCACATGATGACACCTGGAGAGCGATCACATGATGACACTTGGGGAGCGATCACATGATGACACCTGGGGAGCGATCACATGATGACACCTGGGGAACGATCACATGACACCTGGAGAGCGATCACATGATGACACCTGGGGAGCGATCACATGATGCCTTCTGCTGTGTGTGCCATCCTGGGAACATAAACACGTAATGTGGTTATTGTTTAAATCAAATAATTAAACACTATTGAAGAAATTGGTAACACTCATTAGCAATCAAACTGAAACGGAACTGACCTCAGAAGGTACTAACCACTCAGTACTAATGGGAGGACGAGGAGGCAAAGGTCAAGCCTCTGAAGATGCCGGCCCAGGCCAAAGGTCATCCAGTCACAGCGATTTGGCGTGAGGGTCAGCATGATGAGAAGTAAGAAAATCTGCAGCTGCCACAGCACGGCAACAGACATGGAATTCTGCGGCTGCCACAACACGGCAACAGACCTGGAATTCTGCGGCTGCCACAACACGGCAACAGACCTGGAATTCTGCGGCTGCCACAACACGGCAACATACCTGGAATTCTGCGGCTGCAACAACACGGCAACAGACCTGGAATTCTGCGGCTGCCACAACACGGCAACAGACCTGGAATTCTGCGGCTGCCACAACACGGCAACATACCTGGAATTCTGCGGCTGCCACAACACGGCAACATACCTGGAATTCTGCGGCTGCCACAACACGGCAACATACCTGGAATTCTGCGGCTGCAACAACACGGCAACAGACCTGGAATTCTGGGACTTTTCCTGAATAGAACATTCTGAAGATTTGACAGGCTCGCTGATTTTCCCAACACAAAGTCAAATAGCACGGAGTCTCTGATATGTGTGTTTTTCATTCAGCTGTTGGGACTGTGTGTGTGTGTGTTTCCCTGTTCCTCATCTGGTTAATGGGATGTCTGAGGCACCACCACTGTGTGTGGAACGATCTAATAACTCTGGACCCTCAGGGTTCTGCGTAGAAGCAAGCTCTACAGTTTTAGGCTTGTAAAACTGTGCTGACACAGACTTATTTAGCCACATGTGTTTGGGTTTAAATGTTACAGTCTGTGTGGGGTGTTTGCATAGTCTGAAGTATCCCTCATCTATTGGACCTGTTTTGAACACAGACTCCTGATATTTCCTCTATGGGAGATGTGTAGCAGGGCTCAGGTTGGTCCCAAACCAGGAAGTCAGAATGAGTGATTACCTCAGTAAGGTGAACCTGTAGGTGTCCTAATCACTTCCTGTCAGAACCTGTTGGTGTCCTCATCACTTCCTATCAGAACCTGTAGGTGTCCTAATCACTTCCTGTCAGAACCAGTAGTTGTCCTAATCACTTCCTATCAGAACCAGTAGGTGTCCTAATCACTTCCTGTCAGAACCAGTAGGTGTCCTAATCACTTCCTGTCAGAACCTGAAGGTGTCCTAATCACTTCCTGTCAGAACCTGTAGGTGTCCTAATCACTTCCTGTCAGAACCTGTAGGTGTCCTAATCACTTCCTGTCAGAACCTGTAGGTGTCCTAATCACTTCCTGTCAGAACCAGTAGGTTTCCTAATCACTTCCTGTCAGAACCTGTAGGTGTCCTAATCACTTCCTGTCAGAACCTGTAGGTGTCCTAATCACTTCCTGTCAGAACCTGTAGGTGTCCTGATCACTTCCTGTCAGAACCTGTAGGTGTCCTAATCACTTCCTGTCAGAACCTGTAGGTGTCCTAATCACTTCCTGTCAGAACCTGTAGGTGTCATAATCACTTCCTGTCAGAACCTGTAGGTGTCCTAATCAGTTCCTGTCAGAACCTGTAGTTGTCCTAATCACTTCCTGTCAGAACCTGTAGGTGTCCTAATCACTTCCTGTCAGAACCTGTAGGTGTCCTAATCACTTCCTACCAGAACCTGTAGGTGTCCTAATCACTTCCTGTCAGAACCTGTAGGTGTCCTAATCACTTCCTGCCACGCTCGTTGAAAACCTCTAATGAAGAAATGCCAGACTAATTAAATCTCTTTTCACCTTCTTTGGACCGATGCAAAGTAGACAGGGTTCTTGTCCCTAGTAAGAAGATGGAAACGCTTTAGTTTAAGGCAAATTATGAATAATAAATTAATGGTACAGTGATGAACAATTCCATTTGTGAGGTCTGGGCTTCATCTTGGTCACCAGGGATGTTGGCCGTCATCTTTCATGTTGTCGGTTATGAAGAGAGTGGATATAGAAGTCTGCATCTCTGTGTATCTGCCCCCCTCTATAGCTTTTCATATGACCAGAGATTTATTCTTTTATTTTCCTTTCACCTCAAAAGAAATAGAGAAGAAAAAAAGTTAGTCAGTCCCCTGTTTCTTTTGCTGTGCTCTTTGTTCTTGGCGTTCTTTTTAGTTCTATCCCGTTTCCCAACCATGCATGAGCGATCAGTGCCCTGTTGCTTCACTGTTCTGCTAGTTTTCAATCAGTTGGGTTCCAGCTTTGTTCCTTTTCTCTGCCAAACATAGAAAAGGTGAGGAGAGAGACGGTAATGAAAACCTCTGTAGACATCGGTCTTTGTGTTCCTGATCAGCTGTTTGTGATATAGACTCTGACCGTAATTAAGGAGGATTGTTGCTGTGATGTCGCTCTCTGCAATCTTTGCCTGTTCGGTGAGTTACGAGCGTAACTCTTGCATCAAAGCATCTTTTGTGCAGTCCGCCGCTCACAGAACCAACCGGCACCATGGTTTAATGTGTGAATCCAAAATAAAGATCCACACACTAGACATCCCGGTGTGGTGACCCAGTCCTCAGCCGGCAGAAATCAGGTGGTCTCTAAAACTGGAACACCACCAGAACACAAACTGGATTAGGAAAAGACAACTGTTCAGAGATTTGGGCTCTTTAAAAAATAAAAACAACACAAGTATTGGCTCCATTTGACAATTCTGTTTATTTTACTCAAAAACCTTTTTTTTTTTACATGCAAAGCGGTTTGGGGTGTCCATGAAATGTCCCGGTCCTTATTCCCTGACCACGAAATGTCCCGGTCCTTATTCCCTGACCACGAAATGTCCCGGTCCTTATTCCCTGACCACGAAATGTCCCGGTCCTTATTCCCTGACCACGAAATGTGAAAACTACCTGTATGTATCTGAGGTGAAACTACCTGTATGTTTCTGAGGTGAAACTACCTGTATGTTTCTGAGGTGAAACTACCTGTATGTTTCTGAGGTGAAACTACCTGTATGTTTCTGAGGTGAAACTACCTGTATGTTTCTGGGTGTATTATCAGTCACCCATATTATCAGTCACCCATATTATCAGTCACCCATATTATCAGTCACCCATATTATCAGACACCCATATTATCAGTCACCCATATTATCAGTCACCCATATTATCAGACACCCATATTATCAGACACCCATATTATCACACACCCATATTATCAGACACCCATATTATCAGTCACCCATATTATCAGTCACCCATATTATCAGTCACCCATATTATCAGTCACCCATATTATCAGTCACCCATATTATCAGATACCCATATTATCAGACACCCATATTATCACACACCCATATTATCACACACCCATATTATCAGTCACCCATATTATCAGTCACCCATATTATCAGTCACCCATATTATCAGATACCCATATTATCAGTCACCCATATTATCAGACACCCATATTATCACACACCCATATTATCAGACACCCATATTATCAGACACCCATATTATCAGACACCCATATTATCAGACACCCATATTATCACACACCCATATTATCAGACACCCATATTATCAGACACCCATATTATCAGACACCCATATTATCACACACCCATATTATCAGACACCCATATTATCACACACCCATATTATCAGACACCCATATTATCAGACACCCATATTATCAGACACCCATATTATCAGACACCCATATTATCAGACACCCATATTATCAGACACCCATATTATCAGACACCCATATTATCAGACACCCATATTATCACACACCCATATTATCACACACCCATATTATCAGGCACCCATATTATCACACACCCATATTATCACACACCCGTATTATCAGGCACCCACCTGGTCTCTATTGGCCCAGCCCTGTCTAGGGGAGGTATGGTCCATCAGGAAATCTTTAAAACATTGCGCTGTAGCGCCCCCTTGAGACAGCATGTGTCCCCCGACTGAGAGAGTAAAGTGTTGAAGAAGAAGAGGAAGGCTCATAAAAGATTACGATGGGCAAAAGAACACAGACACTGGAAAGAGAAAGACTAGATATATAAATAGTCCAGAGTCCAGAATGACGACTAGGCAACAGGACTGCATGAGCTGTCAGGCACCTCTTCATATATCATTAGAACATAAACAACTAAACTATAAAGATAATAATAATTGCAACATTGCCCTGTTTCACCACGTACAGCAGCGGCCAGTGATAACCGAGGCTGAGGCATATTTAATGGGACAGCATACTGTATTGTCACCAGCTAACCAGTACCGCTGCTGGTTGTCCAACCTAATTACCAGCATTCTGTGGGCTGTGCCGTAACCACAGAGGCCAACGCTCCACAGGAAATTATGACGGCAAACGCTGTCCCATCCAAACGCTGTCCCATCCAAACGCTGTCCCATCCAAACGCTGTCCCATCCAAACGCCCATCCAAACGCTGTCCCATCCAAACGCTGTCCCATCCAAACGCTGTCCGATCCAAACGCTGTCCCATCCAAATGTTGGGCCGTCCAGCCTCATACTGGGAACTACAAAAAGATCCGGAACCCGTTACCTGAATGGGTCTGGAATGAGAGTGGACAGCCAGATCATCTGGGCCTCAGTCTACCAGGCCCGGGTACAAGTGGCTATTGTTGACACCAAAGACAGGATTAAGGAGGGTCTTTAGGGGAATTGATTTTCTTGTGAGGACAATACGGGGGAGAGGAGAGTCTGAATCACGCTTTATGAAAGACGGCCAGCCGCAGCCAGTGCAGAGATTAAAGCAATCAGGTCCTTTAGATGCCCCCCCCCAAATCTCCCTCAGTACTCCCAGTACCCCTCTCTCTCTCTCTCTCTCTCTCTCTCTCCTTCACTCTCCCTCTCGCTTTCTATCCCTCTCTCCCCTCTCCTAGTACCTCTCTCTCCTCCCTCCCTCTCTCTCTCCCTCTCTCTTTCTCTCTCTCTCCTTCTCTCTCCCTCTCTCTTTCTCCCCTTCTCTCAAACTTGGTATATTACATCTGAAGGGTGACAGGAGACCCAGAACTAGTGGAGAGGGTAAGAACTTGTTTACTGTTCCTCATATTTCCCTTTCAGTTTGGACCCCGCAGAACCTTCAGTCTGTCGGACCAATAGGAGAGGACCGGACCAGCCATAAAGATCACGACCATCCTGCCCAAAGCTACAGCCAAGGCCAGAGTCTGATCCGTGTGTGTGTGTGTGTGTGTGTGTGTGTGTGTGTGTGTGTGTGTGTGTGGCGGAGCAGTGGGGGTTAGGAGGTCTGGGTGAACATGACGTATAGAGGGGTTCAGGGTTGGCAGATGAAAGGCTCTGCCGCTCAGTCTGAGGACGTCTGCGGGCAGCTGCGAGTGCCAGGCCTCATTTGCATACGTTTGGCAGGAGGACTCTGGGCGGAGCCAGAAGGAACAGGCCCCGTTTAAAATGGAGGCATTAGGGCGGGGCAAATAAACATCCTCCGTGTGCGTGCACACACACACACGTACGTACGTACACACACACACGTACACACACAAATAATCACAGAGAAATGCACACACACACGTATGTACACACACACACACACACATAATCACAGAGAAACGCACACACACATACACACATGTACACACACACACACTCACACACATTACGGTCCAAGCTACACACGGCATGCAGCATCAGCCGCCTAACTGAGACAAAACCTTGTGTAAAGAGAAAAACGTGGAGATTGCCCTCCGTTCATGAGATAAGGGCATGTCACTCTGATGTCATAATGAGTGGGGGGGGGGGCCCTGGCTATGGAACAGCTCAGGGGTGTGTCACTGCCTGACTCCACATGGGGGGTTCAGGGGTGTGTCACTGCCTGACTCCACACACGTTTATTGGTCTTGATGAGTGCTAAGCTCCTACGCCAGGGCACAATGGAGTCTGTGATCTCCTGTTGTGGCTCTTTGGGGAGCACTGGTGTGTTCGGCAGCTAACCCTAACCCTAGCAGCACCCAGAGAACCCCGCCCCCCCTGTCCCCCGCTCCCCTGTAACACCGCCCCCTGTCCCCCGCCCCCTGTCCCCCCGCCCCCTGTCCCCCGCCCCCTGTCCCCCGCCCCCTGTCCCCCGCCCCCTGTCCCCGTCCACTGTCCCCCCGCCCCCTGTCCCCCGCCCCTTGTCCCCCGCACCCTGTCCCCCCGCCCCCTGTCCCCCGCCCCCTGTCCCCGTCCACTGTCCCCCCCCCCCTGTCCCCGTCCACTGTCCCCCCGCCCCCCCTGTCCCCCGTCCACTGTCCCCCTGCCCCCTGTCCCCCGCCCCTTGTCCCCGCACCCTGTCCCCCGCCCCCTGTCCCCCGCCCCCTGTCCCCGTCCACTGTCCCCCGCCTCTCTGTCCCCCACTCCTGTCCAGTCCGGGGCTTGTCATTAGACAGATTGTGAACAGGCGGCATCGCGGTCCCAGCCAGGCCAGAAGGACCCATCAGCCACTTCATTAGAGGCATTATGGGTTTTGTTTTGTGCGCTCTGCCTGTACCCATGTCTGTTTAATCCCATAATTCTCCTGGAGTGCCCGGAGGAGGCAGAGGCACAGACAGGGCTATTCACACTCACACATTCATTACATTCAATTTCTACAATATGCATTGCAGAAAAATGACATTTCCAAGAATGTTTTTCCAGTTTTTGGGACTAGGGGTTAGCGTTTGTTAGGGACTAGGAGTTAGCATTGTTAGGGACTAGGGGTTAGCATTGTTAGGGACTAGGGGTTAGCGTCTGGGAGGGACTAGGGGTTAGCATCTGTTAGGGACTAGGGGTTAGCGTCTGGGAGGGACTAGGGGTTAGCATTGTTAGGGACTAGGGGTTAGCATCTGGGAGGGACTAGGGGTTAGCATCTGTTAGGGACTAGGGGTTAGCATCTGGGAGGGACTAGGGGTTAGCATCTGTTAGGGACTAGGGGTTAGCATCTGGGAGTGACTAGGGGTTAGCATCTGTTAGGGACTAGGGGTTAGCATCTGTTAGGGACTAGGGGTTAGCGTCTGTTATGGACTAGGGGTTAGCATCTGGAAGGGACTAGGGGTTAGCGTCTGGGAGGGACTAGGGGTTAGCGTCTGGGAGGGACTAGGGGTTAGCATCTGGGAGGGACTAGGGGTTAGCGTCTGTTAGGGACAAGGGGTTAGCGTCTGTTAGGGACTAGGGGTTAGCGTCTGTTATGGACTAGGGGTTAGCATCTGGAAGGGACTAGGGGTTAGCATCTGGGAGGGACTAGGGGTTAGCGTCTGGGAGGGACTAGGGGTTAGCGTCTGTTAGGGACTAGGGGTTAGCGTCTGGGAGGGACTAGGGGTTAGCATCTGTTAGGGACTAGGGGTTAGCATCTGGGAGGGACTAGGGGTTAGCGTCTGTTAGGGACTAGGGGTTAACATCTGGGAGGGACTAGAGGTTATCGTCTGGGAGGGACTAGGGGTTAGCGTCTGTTATGGATTAGGGGTTAGCATCTGGGTGGGACTAGGGGTTAGCGTCTGTTAGGGACTAGGGGTTAGCGTCTGGGAGGGACTAGGGGTTAGCATCTGTTAGGGACTAGGGGTTAGCATCTGGGAGGGACTAGGGGTTAGCGTCTGTAAGGGACTAGGGGTTAGCGTCTGTAAGGGACTAGGGGTTAGCGTCTTTTAGGGACTAGGGGTTAGCGTCTGTTAGGGACTAGGGGTTAGCGTCTGATAGGGACTAGGGGTTAGCGTCTGTTAGGGACTAGGGGTTAGCGTCTGATAGGGACTAGGGGTTAGTGTCTGTTATGGACTAGGGGTTTGCGTTCCGAGATCGATAGAGTGACCTCTCGGAGCAGATGGGGCGGGAAGTGCATCCAAACTTAGTCTGCCTTTGATGTTCTCCCTTTCACAGCAGTTAATTAGCCGGGTTGGCTAAACGTTTAGCTTGGGTGTGAAAAGGGTTCGGTCTGACAGAGCTTGTGTCCAAAACCCCGCCTCCTGCTTTCCTGTTGTGTCCAAAACCCCGCCTCCTGCTTTCCTTTTGTGTCCAAAACCCCGCCTCCTGCTTTTCTGTTGTGTCCCAGCTCTGAGTAATGCTAGCAAGGTAACAGACGTGGACATTCAGTTTCTCCTGACCACGTCCTGATTTCCCTCTTAGTTTGTCCTGACCACGTCCTGATTTCTCTCTCAGTTTCTCCTGACCACGTCCTGATCTCCCTCTCAGTTTCTCCTGATCATTTACGGCAGAATGGTATGATAAGGCTTGTCGTCTCACACAGAGGCAAGTCATTTCAAGCTAGTGTTACATATCGCTCTGCAATCTTCATACCCACTTCAGAAACCCTTAATATCAATTTTAGAGGATATGGCTTTCATCAGGTATCCAATGAGCGGTTACGGTTTCTGGCAAGATCCAATTTCCCTTCTTTCCTCGCCTTTCCCATCAGCGGCTGTAAAACTGCTGTGTGTCTGAGTCAGAATGGAAGTCTCAGCTGTTACCTGCTGAATTCATCATGTCTGGAAAATATATTCTTTATTGCTGCACTTTGTGGATAATAATTTCTCTGTGTCTCAGTAGGAAAGGGCAAATAAAGCCTGTTTGTTTCATTTCGGAGCGGGGCAGTAAATTTGCCCCATGCTGGTGTCCAGACCTCATCTAGGATCTCCTGTAATACTTCAGTGGTATATGTAACACAGAGGCATCATGACAATACATCTGAAGGGAGATGGAGCAACACAAGCTGTATAAACACTCCTGTCTGTGGAGTTCCTGCAACACTGAAGTACTGCTGTAGACGAAATGTACCTCGTTTTATCCTGGAGTAACTGGTGACCATATAATTTCTCCTAACCTACTGAAAACAGGCACCCCTATTTATCTAAAGCAGCCTTTTGGCCTGAATTAAACATCTAATTATATTTAGTTTTTTGCTTTAGATAGTAGGCGGAGTTAGGCTGACCGGGTCTAGTTGATATTCAAGTAATATTGATCTTGACCAATCAGCAGTCAGTCCAGCCTTCTGAAGCTCCTTATGGTCCAAACATAAATTCTCCAATGTCCAGGTCTGTGTACCTGACAAACATCTCACAGCCAGCATCTGAAATGTGGGAAAACAAGTGTCAGTGAAACACATTCCAAATAATGTCTGTGTAGTTTCGGCCATGACAAACTGTAAGATAAAGTTCCTGTGAAAAATGCATTTGTCGAACAAGCACAAAATAATCTGTGCCTTTGGTTTAAACATCAAGGCTTAAACTATTTTAGTATGAATTTGAAATGCAGGGATTGTATAAGTGGATGATTCATTCAGTCAACAGCTCATCTGGGGGTGTGGGAAGGCTGAGTCAGGATATGATTCCATGAAATGAAGATGTCTGAAGAATGGATGCCTGGTTCCTACAGAACAGGACTGACTGTCTGAAGAATGGATGCCTGGTTCCTACAGAACAGGACTGACTGTCTGAAGAATGGATGCCTGGTTCCTACAGAACAGGACTGACTGTAAAGACAACATTGTCACTAACGCAGGGAAGAGATACTGGAGCGCTGAAGTTTGATTGAGAAAAGAAAAGGAATAACATGAAACATGAAAATTCTCAACGAAATCTAAGGGACCGCTCACTGTGTGAAATAAAACCCAGAACACACAAAACACAAGTCATCACCTTATAAAATCCTCAACTTTACAACAGCTGTGTTGACAGAAAAGTATGTAAAACTACTCTCACTGTGAATTATTTCCTCTGCTCAGTAGATCTGACTCAGCTGAATATTGCCAGTGCACAGTTCCCATTCCAAATAGGTGTGGTGTGTACTCGTATGAGGTGTGGTGTGTACTCGTATGAGGTGTGGAGTGTACTCATATGAGGTGTGGTGTGTACTCATATGAGGTGTGGTGTGTATTCATATGAGGTGTGGAGTGTACTCATATGAGGTGTTGAGTGTACTCGTATGAGGTGTGGAGTGTACTCATATGAGGTGTGGTGTGTACTCATATGAGGTGTGGTGTGTATTCATATGAGGTGTGGTGTGTCCTCGTATGAGGTGTGTGCATACTCGTATGAGGTGTGGTGTGTACTCGTATGAGGTGTGGAGTGTACTCATATGAGGTGTGGAGTGTACTCATATGAGGTGTGGTGTGTCCTCGTATGAGGTGTGTGCATACTCGTATGAGGTGTGGTGTGTACTCGTATGAGGTGTGGAGTGTACTCATATGAGGTGTGGTGTGTACTCATATGAGGTGTGGTGTGTATTCATATGAGGTGTGGAGTGTACTCATATGAGGTGTGGTGTGTACTCATATGAGGTGTGGTATGTACTCGTATGAGGTGTTGAGTGTACTCATATGAGGTGTGGTG
>CM055729.1:28489549-28627049 GCA_029465975.1 Dallia pectoralis
TCAGTCCCTTCTGTGGATTCTATGGGTAATATTTGTGGGACACAATCCCCCCCCTCCCCTTGGGATTGGACAGAATCGAAAAAATAGCGTCCTTAATTTGTCTTGGTGCGTCGTGTCACAGGAGTGTTTGGTTTATGTCCTAGTACAGGACTGCAAGCTGCTGAGCATATGGACAGGCCAGGTGAAATATCCTGGCAGAGAATCCAAAGGTCAAAGGGCACAAAGTGTGCTGGCACAAACAGGAACCCAGAGTGTTTATCAGGCAAACACCCAGTACTCGTTAGCTTATTACGCTCTTATTAGTGACATTTTTCCCTTCATGGGTTGGCATCCTGCTAGCCTCTCCTCACCAGCCCGGCTCTGTCAGAGCTGATCAAAAGATATTTCCTCACATCTCCAGACGCCGGGGAAAAAAAGAAGAAAAGAGGAGAGAAGAAAAGAGCCAGAAGGGGGCATACTGCTCTCTCTTTACTCTGCTTTTTTTTTGTGAATAAGGACTTTTTTTAGTGCCCTTTCTTCTCTCTTCACTTGTTCTTCTATTGTAAAAGAAAAGAAAAACATTTTTGCAGGAAATTCCCATCCTGTTTGCCTAAATTATTTTCCAAAACGTCCCAAATCAGAAACAATTATCATCAATTAAACCCAGACCGGTCCAGTGTAAAGGTCTCCCACCAATCAGGCCGGCCTCCAGGCAGTGGAGACCCCCTCCAATTGGGAAGGAAGAGTGGAACTTTAGCCTCCCAGCTGTACATCTCAATCCATAATCCTTCCCCAGAAAACCCCTCTACACAAACTCCCCAACCATCACTTGCATACCGTTCCCTGTCGGTGCCGGGCCAGACAGGCCTGCTCAGAACTACGGGGCAATTCTCTGTCAGGCTGTCAACCTGAAAGGGTTTTTCAGTGGAGCGGCAGAAGCCTGTCACCTGGCAGCTGGTTCTGGACCTCTGTCACCTGGTACTGGACCTCTGTCACCTGGTACTGGACCTCTGTCACCTGGTACTGGACCTCTGTCTCCTGGTACTGGACCTATGTCATCTGGTACTGGACCTCTGTCACCTGGTTCCCAGTACTGGACCTCTGTCACCTAGTACTGGACCTCTGTCTCCTGGTACTGGACCTCTGTCACCCGGTACTGGACCTCTGTCACCTGGTACTGGACCTCTGTCTCCTGGTACCTGGTACTGGACCTCTGTCTCCTGGTACTGGACCTCTGTCTCCTGGTACTGGACCTCTGTCTCCTGGTACTGGACCTCTGTCTCCTGGTACTGAATCTCTGTCACCTGGTACTGGACCTCTGTCTCCTGATACTGACCTCTGTCTCCTGGTACTGGACCTCTGTCTCCTGGTACTGGACCTCTGTCACCTGGTACTGGACCTCTATCTCCTGGTACTGGACCTTTGTCTCCTGGTACTGGAAATCTGTCTCATTGGTACTGAGTCTCTGTCACATGGTACTGGACCTCTATCTCCTGGTACCTGGTACTGGAACACTGTCTCTTGGTACTGGAACTCTGTCACCTGGTACCTGGTACTGGAACACTGTCTCTTGGTACTGGAACTCTGTCACCTGGTACCTGGTACTGGACCACTGTCTCCTGGTACCTGGTACTGGAACACTGCTCTCACACACCTCGGATCCGTTGGATTTTACCAATTGCAGCCGTGTCAGGCTTCAGGTCAGGTCTGGATGGTGGCATCTGTTAGGTGAGTGATTCTCTCTGGGTGCACATTAACAGAGGTCTGGGACGGTGGACAGCGTCTCTGTGAGGACCTGACCAGATCTAACTTGGGACTGGTCAGGGTTCAGCTCTTATGGAGAGAGGGAGGGCCGAGGTATCCGTATGACTTGGTGAATATATGGCGCTGGTGAGCAGACGGGTGTGTTAAAGCCAGCCATGGGTTGGTCGTCTGCAGTGATGATGTCGTGCTTTACACAATACAGTGACACAAGCATGTTAATTATCCAGACAGACATGTATCGCTGTGTTACGCTTATTTACCTGCTCAGGGGTAGAGGAGGCAGAATCACAAAATAGACACAAAATAGTCTGAGGAGATATTCTCTTATTCGCAGATACATGATTCCAACTCTAACTATGGAGGGGGAAAAGTATATTAAAAATATATTGATTGCCACTAAAATATTTGGCGATGTTAAAAAACAGGCGCTAATTGGAAGACCTATAACTAATTGATAATGTAAATGTAAAATATGCGTTATCAAACAGTTGAAAGCCTTTAATCTCATAAGAGCACATTTACCAGAAAATAATGCTCTATCCACAGATACAGGATCTCCGTTCAGTGTTGACTACAGCTTTATCAGGGCCCTACAATTTGGTTGAGGGGGGACCACTGCCCAGAGCAAGATGAGAAAAATCTGTTGGCATTTCCTATAATTTTACTGATGTCGATATGACGCATAACCTTACTGTTGGAATGTTGCCATTAGGTATTTTATACCGTTGGACAGGGAGATTATCTTGGTTTATGGCCAGAACTTAGACTCCGCCGTTTCAACCCTGCTTCCAATTGTTCTAATATCCATGAAAACCCTGACAGCAGATCTACCAGCGTATCACAAATGTAGAGTGGGTGGCAGAGGCTCAGTGGGTTGAGTCGGTAGTTTATCAGTCAAAAGGTTGTTGGTTCGATTCCCGGTTCCTCCTGGGAAATTGTCAAGGTGACCATGAACAAGACACCTAACCCCAGCTGCTCCTGGCGAGCCTGCAGTTGCCTTGCATGGTAGACGCGGTTGTCAGTGTATGAATGTGTGAATCAATTTTATGGGATAAAAGCACAGCATTTATCATTTAGAGTCTGACAGTATTAATTGACCGATGGCTATGAAGGAGATGCTATGGAAGGTCTCTAGTCTGTCACACAGTCTCCAGTCACCTGCTATGGAAGGTCTCTAGTCTGTCACACAGTCTCCAGTCACCTGCTATGGAATGTCTCTAGTCTGTCACACAGTCTCCAGTCACCTGCTATGGAAGGTCTCTAGTCTGTCACACAGTCTCCAGTCACCTGCTATGGAAGGACTCCAGTCTGTCACACAGTCTCCAGTCACCTGATATGGAAGGTCTCCAGTCTGTCTCACAGTCTCCAGTCACCTGCTATGGAAGGTCTCTAGTCTGTCACACAGTCTCCAGTCACCTGCTATGGAAGGTCTCTAGTCTGTCACACAGTCTCCAGTCACCTGCTATGGAAGGTCTCCAGTCTGTCACACGGTTTCCAGTCACCTGATATGGAAGGTCTCCAGTCAGTCACACAGTCTCCAGTCACCTGATATGGAAGGTCTCTAGTCTGTCACACAGTCTCCAGTCACCTGCTATGGAAGGTCTCCAGTCTGTCACACAGTCTCCAGTCACCTGCTATGGAATGTCTCTAGTCTGTCACACAGTCTCCAGTCACCTGATATGGAAGGTCTCCAGTCTGTCACACAGTCTCCAGTCACCTGCTATGGAAGGTCTCTAGTCTGTCACACAGTCTCCAGTCACCTGATATGGAAGGTCTCCAGTCTGTCACACAGTCTCCAGTCACCTGCTATGGAAGGTCTCTAGTCTGTCACACAGTCTCCAGTCACCTGATATGGAAGGTCTCCAGTCTGTCACATGGTCTCTAGTCTGTCACACAGTCTCCAGTCACCTGATATGGAAGGTCTCCAGTCTGTCACATGGTCTCCAGTCTGTCACATGGTCTCCAGTCTGTCACATGGTCTCCAGTCTGTCACATGGTCTCCAGTCTGTCACATGGTCTCCAGTCACCTGATATGGAAGGTCTCCAGTCTGTCACACAGTCTCCAGTCTGTCACAGCTCAGTTGATCTCCATAGAATTAAAAAAACAAGTTCACCTCTGGACAGCTAAGAGTTTAAACAGGCCAGGCTGGTGAGTATGATGTCAGGGTGGGGCAGAGGGTGGTTGTGTGTGTGTATGTGTGTGTGTGTGTGTGTGTGAGTGTGTGTGTGTGACCACCATGTGTCAGCCTATTACTCAGAACCGTCTGGAACATTCCATGCAGAACATGAAAATGTTGCGGGAGGCAAATGCGCTAATGTTTTCGTTAGTTTTCCTCTAACTGTTTATCGGGGGAAACGCTTAAAGAACATGCTGGAACAGCAGTAGTATACGCTTAAAGAACATGCTGGAACAGCAGTAGTATACGCTTAAAGAACACGCTGGAACAGCAGTAGTATACGCTTAAAGAACATGCTGGAACAGCAGTAGTATACGCTTAAAGAACATGCTGGAACAGCAGTAGCATACGCTTAAAGAACACGCTGGAACAGCAGTAGTATATGCTTAAAGAACATGCTGGAACAGCAGTAGTATACGCTTAAAGAACATGCTGGAACAGCAGTAGTATACGCTTAAAGAACACGCTGGAACAGCAGTAGTATACGCTTAAAGAACATGCTGGAACAGCAGTAGTATACGCTTAAAGAACATGCTGGAACAGCAGTAGCATACGCTTAAAGAACACGCTGGAACAGCAGTAGTATATGCTTAAAGAACATGCTGGAACAGCAGTAGTATACGCTTAAAGAACATGCTGGAACAGCAGTAGCATACGCTTAAAGAACACGCTGGAACAGCAGTAGTATACGCTTAAAGAACACGCTGGAACAGCAGTAGTATACGCTTAAAGAACATGCTGGAACAGCAGTAGTATACGCTTAAAGAACATGCTGGAACAGCAGTAGTATATGCTTAAAGAACACGCTGGAACAGCAGTAGTATATGCTTAAAGAACATGCTGGAACAGCAGTAGTATACGCTTAAAGAACATGCTGGAACAGCAGTAGTATATGCTTAAAGAACATGCTGGAACAGCAGTAGTATATGCTTAAAGAACACGCTGGAACAGCAGTAGTATACGCTTAAAGAACACGCTGGAACAGCAGTAGTATATGCTTAAAGAACATGCTGGAACAGCAGTAGTATACGCTTAAAGAACACGCTGGAACAGCAGTAGTATACGAACACGCTGGAAAGCAAGTACGCTGGAACACGCTGGAACAGCAGTAGTATACGCTTAAAGAACACGCTGGAACAGCAGTAGTATACGAACACGCTGGAAAGAACACGCTGGAACAGCAGTAGTATACGCTTAAAGAACATGCTGAACATGCTGGAACAGCAGTAGTATACGCTTAAAGAACATGCTGGAACAGCAGTAGCATATGCTTAAAGAACACGCTGGAACAGCAGTAGTATACGCTTAAAGAACATGCTGGAACAGCAGTAGCATACGCTTAAAGAACACGCTGGAACAGCAGTAGTATATGCTTAAAGAACATGCTGGAACAGCAGTAGTATATGCTTAAAGAACATGCTGGAACAGCAGTAGTATACGCTTAAAGAACACGCTGGAACAGCAGTAGTATACGCTTAAAGAACACGCTGGAACAGCAGTAGTATATGCTTAAAGAACATGCTGGAACAGCAGTAGTATACGCTTAAAGAACATGCTGGAACAGCAGTAGAATATGCTTGATATCACCAACATATAACTCATGATCATTCATTACATGGCAAGAAGCACGGCCACAAACTGATAAGTTTATACTGGAATAATTACAAAATGGCCACCATGTTGCTTAGCAGCTTAGAGAAAAGGAAGAAAATAGAGAGAAAATACCATGAATGTTTGACTTTTGTTGTGCTTTAGTGATTGATTGTTAGTAATTGATTGTTCGAGAATTTATTTGATTATAGATACCTAGAGCTAACTAACTATTTTGTTATGAGATCTTTGGGTACTTTTGCCTTTTTACAGATACCGTCAGCTGAGATATTTTGACAACCTTTTCCACAAGCAACACAATCCACTTAAGTGACTGCATTTTCCAGACATTAATTCTTATAACTTTGTCAATAGCAGTTTTTTCCAGCACCTCACTAAAGTTGATTACGATATTAAAAAATATCCTTAAGATCACAATATCGAGACTGTCTAAACAAAAGAGGCAAAGTAAAACAGCTTAGTCCAGCTTTACTGAAACACATTTTTAGAAAATGTTTTATGACTACAGATGTCTCTAGCAAATTGCCAATGGATTCTATCAAAATATGTTACTGCGAGATCATGGGTAACCGGAAGATGGAGGCACTATAAAACTGTGAAGAAAGTCCATCCTTTCATTAAATGCTATTTATTTATGAAAGTCTTTCTAAGCCTTTGTACTTGAAAGCTTCCATAATATGAAACAAGAAAAGCTTTCCCAATTATTTAATATTTTTTCGCCCCATGAGATAGGTTAACTTTGGGAAGTCATGAGAGAGTGTTTTTTCTTTGTAATTGTGAATATAAAGGATGAGGTAGCTAACTTTCTCTCCCGCTAGTTTCAAGCTAACTCCTTTTAGATTTATGGGTGTTGTAGATACTAAGGAGAGCCAAGCTAATGCGTACCTGGTAAGCTCATGCATAACTGGTGAGTATCTGTGGTTTCTCTATAGTGTGCTCACGGTACAGTTAGACGTGAATAAAAACCAGAACACATAATAACCACAAAAACAAGTCCACATTCTTTTGAACCTGGATGCCAAGTTAGCACTGAATATTAAAAAGTGGTTTCTTATATATTATTTATCAAATCAGTTCCTAAATTATCTAGGATATTATCTGGTATCGTTGGATTAGCATCAAATGAATGTGACAAATGTAAAGACCGACATAAAACGGGACAATGTTTATTATGTTAACAAGTGTCTGCTTGAACTAGCAGTTTAAAGTGTGAGCGATCTGTGAAAAAAATAAACAAAGGACACAAAAGAATAATGAAGAAATGAAGATGTGTCATTGTTGCTTAGAGGGGATCTGCAGAGAGTTGCTCGTGAGTTAGGAGGAAGTTTAATGTCCTCTCTACAGAAAAACATTTGAATTACAGATGGTCCTCTTTTATTTCACCAAACTGGGATGTTTTTAATCATACAAAAAGAAACAACTGATTTAATAGACAGTTTTGATCAAGTCTCTGTCCTAGTTGATTCTCATATAATTGAATATGATTATTATTCAGCCATTCACGACCACTCCCTTTGAAGGAATAAAACGCCTCACTGGATATAAAAGAAACTTCTCCCAATTAGATTCCAACTTGAAATAGCTAATGAATCTCTTGTTCTTTTGATGCCAACGAATAAACTTTTACAAACGAAAAACAATTGAACGATTTAAATATTAACTCAAAAACAGATGGCAATATAAAATGCAAAACAAACAAAATATACAGTAATTGGTTGTCTCTTGTTATTTCAATGTTTCAGAAACAAATTGTCTGACATAAGCTATCACACCTTCAAACAATAAAAATGACATTTGTTTTCACATTTGCACCTGCATTTATTTTTTCATACAGAAAGTTTTCACCAACAGGAATTATAAACATTTAAGCGGGCTGTGGTCAGTGTTGTTTGCCTGTTTTCAATATATTTATTTAAATAGGTTTCCTTTAAATAATATAAGTGCATAATGTTTCATTTTTCCGGCTGCCTAACAATGAAGAACCTCATCTAAAGTGTAACCAGATATGATACATGACTATAAAGGATCAAACACTGTTTTGTTTCATTCACTCGTTTAATGAACATGTTTTGCATGCACCTTAACCTAATGAGTGGCAGATTGTGTCTCTTTGGTTGGTCATCTCATGAAAAACTCATTAGGTCCATCTTTGACAGCCAGGTTACACCAGTTTATCTGTCTTCAGCGTCTGGCTGTTTCAGCTTCTGCTTTCTTCTGTCTAGCATTTTGTTCAATGATTGGTTCAAATGAAGGCTCATTACTTCTACTAATTCAATGCAGACTGGGAACCTTTAAGAGACTGGTTGCAAATAAAACAAGATAATCATTATTTCTAACAGCAATCACCGGGATAAGTGAGTCTATTGTGTTTGCTGTAGTTGTGTACATGTCTACAGCACGCTTACACATTCAGCAGAATTATCTGAACATATATGATATTTATTATTTGATGGTACACACACAACATCCTTACATGTATTTATTTAAATCTGTTCCAACTTGGTGTGTGCATACCTGTGTATTTAAACCATATGGTACAAATATATAAATGCTACATATACCCTTTGTGTTGGTATTCAGATCATATTTTGATCATTATATTTTTTATAGTGCAACAAATGTACAATATACTATATATTTAATTTATTTTGTTGTGCGGCTTTAATATAATTTACATAATGATTTGTTCTGGTAAACTGCATAAATACAGAATAATGCTCTAAATATCTCTAGTATTTTAGTAAGCATTTTCATATTGTTTGTACAGATCAGGTATTTACAAAATGTTTGTATTCTGTAAATGGTTAAACATTTTTGGCCGAGACTACGGACAGCTTTGTGCCATATTATTTTAGATTTATTTGTTAAAGCTTTTACTTATAGAGATGTGAGATGCTTTTAATTTTGTGCATATTATTTGAAACCCTATGGTAAAAAACATGAAACGTTATTTCTGATAAACAACCATCAGGATAAAAGGTAAATTGTATTTTACAAAATTAAAATCAGTACTCATCTAGACAGTATTTTAATTGGTATTCATAATAAAATATCACAACCCCAATCAATGAAAATAAAATACATAAAACATTTGTGGGAAAAATATTTGAATGCAGTGTTCTTCAGTTCATAATTTTCATTTGGCCAAAAAATACATCCAGTGCAAAAAATACTGTATTTGACAACCATATTTGCCAGTTCTAGCCATGTTAAATATATACCTATATAATATACAGTTATGTAATACATACTTATATAATATATACATATATATATATATATATATATATAAAATATAAAATATACTAAGATAATATATACTTATATAATATATAGTGAGATATTTTTGTCTGTGTCTAAGTCAGTGTAACGCTCGGAACTAAAATGGCGGAGACGGAATATCTTCCTCACTTTGATTTAAACAGAAATATTGAGCCTTCTTCTAATGAACGGAGCAGCTGTGGGAGTGCCTACAGATTTTTAGAATTACAATTTGGACATTGCAAGCAATAACTTGTTTTTATTATATTTCTTTCTGGGTCCGGAGAGTTGTTAAGGTGACCGCACATGCTATATTTAATGTGTACAGCCATTTGAACCTCATTTCCACACGGCCAACCAGGACGTCAACATAACCATTATTATGATGTGTGTGTGTCTGTGTGAGCTGTGTGTCAGCGTGAGCTGTGTGTCTGTGTGAGCTGTGTGTCTGTGTTAGCTGTGTGTCAGTGTGAGCTGTGTGTCTGTGTCTGTGTGAGCTGTGTGTCAGTGTGAGCTGTGTGTCAGTGTGAGCTGTGTGTCTGTGTGAGCTGTGTGTCAGTGTGAGCTGTGTGTCAGTGTGAGCTGTGTGTCTGTGTGAGCTGTGTGTCAGTGTGAGCTGTGTGTCAGTGTGAGTTGTGTGTCAGTGTGAGCTGTGTGTCTGTGTGAGCTGTGTGTCTGTGTGACCTGTGTGTCTGTGTGAGCTGTGAGTCTGTGTGAGCTGTGTGTCTGTGTGAGCTGTGTGTCTGTGTGAGCTGTGTGTCTGTGTGAGCTGTGTGTCAGTGTGAGCTGTGTGTCCCTGTGTCCATGGTAACCAGGTCCACACCTATGACAGGGCGACAGGAGGGCCAGCTAACAGAACAAGGCATTTCAATAAACTCAGGGTGTGTGAGGGCATGTTTTCACCGACACATAACCGTTTGGATCAATGAAAACAGTCTTAACACCTGTGTGCTGCAGGGCAAGACACGCCATTAAAGGTGTGAAACGGGGACGACATGTGACGGCAGAGCGAGCGTAATGGGTAGGGGGTAGAGGGTAGTGGGTAGAGGGTAGAGGGAAGGGGGTAGAGGGTAGAGGGTAGAGGGTAGGGGGTAGAGGGTACAGGGTACGGGGTAGGGGGTAGAGGGTAGAGGGTAGAGGGTAGAGGGAAGGGGGTAGAGGGTAGAGGGTAGAGGGTAGGGGGTAGAGGGTAGTGGGTAGAGGGTAGGGGGTAGGGGGTAGAGGGTAGTGGGTAGAGGTTAGAGGTTAAAGGTTAGAGGGTAGAGGGTAGAGGGTAGAGGGTAGATGGTAGGGGGTAGGGGTAGTGGGTAGGGGGTAGTGGGTAGTGGGTAGAGGTTAGAGGTTAGAGGTTAGAGGTTAAAGGGTTAGAGGTTAAAGGTTAGAGGTTAGAGGGTAAAAAGGTTAGATGGTAGAGGGTAGTGGGTAGAGGTTAGAGGTTAGAGGTTAGAGGTTAGAGGGTAGAGGGTAGTGGATAGAGGGTAGGGGGTAGAGGGTAGAGGGTAGTGGATAGAGGGTAGAGGGTAGGGGTAGAGGGTAGAGGGTAGGGGGTAGAGGGTAGGGGTAGGGGTAGGGGGTAGGGGGTAGGGGGTAGAGGGTAAAGGGTAGTGGATAGAGGGTAGAGGGTACGGGGTAGAGGGTAGGGGGTAGAGGGTAGAGGGTAGGGGTAGGGGTAGGGGGTAGGGGGGTAGGGGGTAGGGGGTAGAGGGTAAAGGGTAAAGGGTAAAGGGTAGAGGTTAGAGGTTAGAGGTTAGAGGGTAGAGGGTAGGGGACACATGCAGGAAGTGGGTGACGTATATCTGTTGTGTTGCCCATCTCTTAATATGCGACAACAAAAGCAGCATCACATAACTCAGCGTTTCTCGCCAGTCATTTTAATTTGTCCCCCGGAGCACAACTGTAGTTTTCCCAACAGCAGTACGAGTCTCCATTATATAACCGTTGACCTGCCAATATCCTGCCACTTGTTTATGGTGACATGCTGTTGCCGGGGTGACGGGGTCCTGCCTGTGTGCTGTCTTTATCAGCCTTCATGCACGAGTAGATCCAGGGAACATCAGCCACATCGACAGGCACCAAGAGCAGACTGACAGTCTGGAGTTAAAGGGGACACAGATTTACCAGTCTAACAGACAACCATTCTAGTCAGGCATTCAGATGGCGACTAACAGAGCCATGCCTACTCATGAATAATTAATGACCTGCCCTGAAATCATGTGTAATCACGCTCACTTACCAAAATGTCACCCTTTGATTGCATTTAGACAACGGACGTGCCATTTTTACTCACACATTGCGCTCTTCTAAATGTGGGATGCAGAATTACAGTGAATTTAACTGCAAACAAACTAGACCTCTTCCTTCCTTCAACCACCTCAACTGTTCTTTCAAATGATGGCCTCAGGGAAAATCCACAAAAATATTAAATTATTTCTCTGATATCATGTGAAGAGCCGTCCATTTAGTCACATAATAAAACAGTAAATTATTCACAGTTGAAACATGCTGAGACTGATTACCTTTTAATCTGATGGCTGAATTCTTAATTATTGGCGGCAAACTTTCCTTTGACGAAGCAGCAGGAGGCGCTGTAACGCAGTTAGCCTTTTGATAACACAGACGGCTGGGGGGGTTATCTTACGGTGTCTCTGCAAGTTAACGCAACATTAACATTGGACAAGCTTCTCTGGAACCTGGAACGTTTTTCTACAGCGATACAACCTGCTGCCCCTGTCTCCCCCCAGACAGGAGCAACAACAAGGTGGGCCTGGACCTCAACCCACAACCACAACATGTGCTACTGTCCTGCTGCTACTGTAAAGCTCTGCTGCTACTGTAAAGCTCTGCTGCTACTGTAAAGCTCTGCTGCTACTGTAAAGCTCTGCTGCTACTGTAAAGCGTAAAGCTCTGCTGCTACTGTAAAGTCCTGCTGCTACTGTAAAGCTCTGCTGCTACTGTAAAGCGCTGCTGCTACTGTAAAGCTCTGCTGCTACTGTAAAGTGTAAAGCTCTGCTGCTACTGTAAAGTCCTGCTGCTACTGTAAAGCTCTGCTGCTACTGTAAAGCTCTGCTGCTACTGTAAAGCTCTGCTGCTACTGTAAAGCTCTGCTGCTACTGTAAAGTCCTGCTGCTACTGTAAAGTCCTGCTGCTACTGTAAAGCTCTGCTGCTACTGTAAAGCTCTGCTGCTACTGTAAAGCTCTGCTGCTACTGTAAAGCTCTGCTGCTACTGTAAAGCTCTGCTGCTACTGTAAAGCTCTGCTGCTACTGTAAAGTCCTGCTGCTACTGTAAAGTCCTGCTGCTACTGTAAAGCTCTGCTGCTACTGTAAAGCTCTGCTGCTACTGTAAACTGTAAAGCTCTGCTGCTACTGTAAAGCTCTGCTGCTACTGTAAAGCTCTGCTGCTACTGTAAAGTCCTGCTGCTACTGTAAAGTCCTGCTGCTACTGTAAAGCTCTGCTGCTACTGTAAAGCTCTGCTGCTACTGTAAAGCTCTGCTGCTACTGTAAAGCTCTGCTGCTACTGTAAAGTCCTGCTGCTACTGTAAAGCTCTGCTGCTACTGGGGCAGCATTGAAACTGGCCTGTTCACTAACGAGTTACTTCTTTATTAGTGCAACGAATGTAGGATCCTGCGGCCTCCCAGAATGCAATGCAAATGGATGCATCTTCATTAGTATTGCAATGGTTTTGAGTGTGCTTGCATTTTTCATGTTTGTTTTGCTAGTTTCATGGGAAGTGTCTCTGCACTGAGCATCTCCTGAGGATAAGATGGCGTGCTGTTTCAGGTCACTCCAAACCCAAAGTGTTTTTTCTTCTCCGTGTTTGTGGTAGAAACTGTGGTCATGTGGACCCCTGGGGGGATGACAATAGAAACACACACGGCATTTTGAAGCGTCTTTGGTTTCACCTGAATCCCAGTTTATGTCTAGAAGGATAAAATAAGTGAATACCAACCTGAGAGACTAGCTTTATCCTTCTGCGGAGTTCTGTATGGCAAACAGATAATGCTATTAAAATATATCTGTCACCATGAACTATATAATTACAAATACACACACACACTTTCATGTACAACCACACACACACGCGCGAAGACACACAATTTATCCGTAGTGATTTAATTATTTAGTTTTTTTGTGCTGTAACAAATATTATCATAGATGTAAAAATGTAATTTGACACAACAAAAACATTATTTCTATTATAATTAGGAAAACAATTTAAATATGCTTTTGTTTACTAAATATTTGATGGAATCAATAAATAATATTTGCCGTATCTCTCGAGGTATTCTTGCTTCCCAATGGCCCAGACAAACAGACCGGGAATATCGGGAATTTGACCAAAAACATGCCAATGATTTTCTCACTTTTCCTCGGTCATACAGATGCCGATGTCTGACAGAACACACGCCATGTTGGCACGCGGTGGGCGTCCCGGTTGTGCCCAGATGGTGCCAGTCTGTGCCCAGCTCTCCTGCAATCGAAGCCAGAGTTTACAGTGATGCGTTGGAACATGCCAGCGTCTTCACCAGAACCGAGGGCACGGCCCATCCACAAACCAATCCAGAGCGGGTCTGTTATTATGTAAAACAGGTCTGTCATTATGTAAAACATGTCTGTCGTTATGTAAAAGGAGAGACTAATTCACAGTGTGTGTCGAACACATTATTTAACACAATACCAGAAACATGGTTATAGTGTGTAATTAACACTGTTGACATGCGTTATAAAAATGTTCAGATGTAGTTGCGTGTTAAACACATGTGTCTGTAGGATGTGTCGTGTGACTGTGATGTGTGTCTGTAGGATTTGGCGTGTGACTGTGGCGTGTGTCTGTAGGATGTGACGTGTGACTGTGATGTGTGTCTGTAGGATGTGACGTGTGTCTGTGTCTTGTGTCGTGTGTCTGTGGCGTGTGTCTGTGGCGTGTGTTTGTGGTGTGTGTGTGTTGCGTGTGTCTGTGGCGTGTGTCTGTGGTGTGTGTCTGTGGCGTGTTACTGTAGGATGTGGCGTGTGTCTGTGGCGTGTGTCTGTGGCGTATGTTGTTGTGATTCACCTCAGTCACCACATCTGTGAATAGACATATTAAAGTCCAGATATTGTTTACCGGAACATTTATGGACCAAGTCTTGTTAATCAGAACTAAAGCTAAATAGTTTAATCTAATAAGTAATATATTTTCTTTCCTCATCATTTGTGATTTTCACTACAGCTACACCAGTGATTATTTAGCTGTTTGTGTTGTAAAAAGAAAACATTAATGCCCCCTATCTAGTTTCAGATGTGAATATTTCCACCATTTCGAGCTATGAAAAACATGATCCCTGAATTCTTTCCTTTGAAAACATGCAACTAGCAGATCTGTAATCCAAACCGACTTTTTTTGTCTTTACTGGAAGAATTTGCCGTGATCAAAAACAGCATTCAACACGTGAATGTCTCTCATCGCTGGATTTAGGAGATCAAGAGTATAAAAAAGATCACAAAAACACATCCGTTTATATCAGAAGCGAAAATGTCGTGTTGCTTCCTGGAATTATATTGGTTCTCATCTGATGGCTACATAAAATGTCATTCAATTAATTCATGTTTTAAAATAAGGAACTAGTGAAAGAATGGTGAGGTACAGATGTAACATTATAAATAGGAGCAATACATAGAAATAGGTCAACTAGACAGAAAGACAGTGTGAGGAAAGTTAAGGAACCACTTGATCGTTTGACATTTAAAAAGGTTGAAATTGGAGGGTCTGCTTCAGGAGAATTCTGACTTATTGATTAGAATATATTAGGATCCACAATGCATCATAATGTATGCGTGATTAATTGATTAGGATCTATTAGGATCCACAATGCATCATAATGTATGAGTGATTAATTGATTAGGATCTATTAGGATCCACAATGCATCATAATGTATGAGTGATTAATTGATTAGGATCTATTAGGATCCACAATGCATCATAATGTATGAGTGATTAATTGATTATGATCTATTAGGATCCACAATGCATCATAATGTGTGCGTGATTAATTGATTAGGATCTATTAGGATCCACAATGCATCATAATGTGTGAGTGATTAATTGATTAGGATCTATTAGGATCCACAATGCATCATAATGTGTGCGTGATTAATTGATTAGGATCTATTAGGATCCACAACGCATCATAATGTATGCGTGATTAATTGATTAGAATATATTAGGATCCACAATGCATCATAATGTGTGAGTGATTAATTGATTAGGATATATTAGGATCCACAATGCATCATAATGTGTGCGTGATTAATTGATTAGAATATATTAGGATCCACAATGCATCATAATGTGTGCGTGATTAATTGATTAGGATCTATTAGGATCCACAATGCATCATAATGTATGAGTGATTAATTGATTAGGATCTATTAGGATCATTTGTAGGAATTCCAAACACCTCTGGTTCCATACGTTTCCCTGGATACTGACCTTCTGTACGGAGTTATTGATGGACAGATTAAAAGGGAACAAGAGTCTGTGAGATTCCAAGATCCCGACTTTCATATAGAGAGTTTGTCTTAAAATATAACAGGTTGGTTTTCCTCAATGGATTTGAGTTCTGCCAGAGATGCATGTTTGAGTATTTATCCCTGACATCTAATCCTTTTAAAACTGATCTCCTGTCAGACATTATAATCTGAATGCTGTCATCGCACATTCAGAAGTCCCTCCAGGTTTCAGCGGCATTTATTTTTAGGTAGTCGCACACAAGAATTCTCAATTTTGCAGTGACAATTTTGGGATTTTACAAACTTGTCACAGAACTGCACAAACAAACCCTTTTTTGGTGCTTTATTAGTGCGCCAATCAGAGAGTAAATGGATGGGTTTATATCATGTAATGGTTCGATTGACCTATGCTGTAATTCCTGTTGTAATAGTTCTGTCTTAATATTTGCTTCCATTGAGTGAAACCTTTATAAACATGACATGTTTGGGTTCTCATTTCTTCAGGACATCTAAAAGGCATCTGTTTCTGCTTCTGTTCCAGCACATATGTGTCTCTCTGATCGTGTTACTGTTCCTGACGCGTTTATCCTGAGCCCCCTCCCTACAACCTTTCACCTATGCCTCCACCCCCTCCCTTTGTTGTGGATGTCAGAGTCCCGTTACTGACGCCTGTTTTGCCATGCAGACACACAGGTGAGACAGTCTCAGGTGCCCCCCACTGGGCTGAGTGACCCCACAGGGTCAGCTGCTGGCCCCCATGTCAGACCCGAGGCCCAGCATGTGACTGCAGCAGGTCACAGAGGGCCCTTGACGAGCCCAGACGTCCTAGAGATGGGACTCCCGGCTGGCATGGAGAGGAGTGTTTGAAGTGGGTCCAGACTGGGCAACAATGTTTTTAATTAGGTCCAGCAGCGGCTCATAGATAGCAGCGGCTCATAGATAGCAGAGGCTCATAGAGAGCAGCGGCTCATAGATAGCAGAGGCTCATAGATAGCAGCGGCTCATAGATAGCAGAGGCTCATAGATAGCAGAGGCTCATAGATAGCAGCGGCTCATAGATAGCAGCGGCTCATAGATAGCAGAGGCTCATAGAGATCAGCGGCTCATAGATAGCAGCGGCTCATAGATAGCAGCGGCTCATAGATAGCAGAGGCTCATAGATAGCAGCGGCTCATAGATAGCAGAGGCTCATAGATAGCAGCGGCTCATAGATAGCAGAGGCTCATAGATAGCAGAGGCTCATAGATAGCAGAGGCTCATAGATAGCAGAGGCTCATAGATAGCAGCGGCTCATAGATAGCAGAGGCTCATAGAGAGCAGCGGCTCATAGATAGCAGCGGCTCATAGATAGCAGAGGCTCATAGAGAGCAGAGGCTCATAGAGAGCAGAGGCTCATAGATAGCAGCGGCTCATAGATAGCAGAGGCTCATAGATAGCATTCTGCAGAGCTTATCACATAGTGAATCACCTGCTAAATTTCTCTAGTTGCTCTTTATCAGTCCTTCTAAACAGGCAGGTCTGAATAAAGGATAGAAAACAAGGAGGCCTCTCATGTTGCCAGTGAACCTCCTGGGTTCCTAATCTGGTGGAAACTGCCAGTTCAGTACTGACAGCAGGAAAGGATCTCAGATTAGAAGCACACACCTCTCCATCTCTCTCCCTGATCTGCTTTGTCAGTCCCAGGTTGGCAGAATGTGAGGAGCAAACGCCACCAAAGATGGAAAAAAGAGAAAGTGTCCACAGTTGGCTTTGGCATACTGATACCAGGACTCATTAAATGAATGAGCTCCAGACCCCCTCTCACTGGGCTCCAGACCCCCTCTAATGGGCGAGCACCGATGCCCTTTGAGTTTGCCGAGGCCAGAGGCTGTGCATCACCTTCAAAGCCCTGGCCAGCATATCGAGCACGTTTTAACTGAACCCTTTTAAGGCTCCTGGTTGGATACGCAGTAACCCCTAGCCGTTAAGTTCCAGCATGTCTCTGTGTGATCTCGTCTGATAGCCATCCCAGCCTCAGATATTCAGATATGGCTCGAACTGAGAGGGAGCATGGAAGGGAGTTGGTGAGGGGGAGCGATGTGCAGGTGAGGTTAGCCCAACTAGCGGGTCCATATATGATATATCAACAGAGGCCATTCTTACAGGGGAAATTCCCTTTAGGAATCCCGCAGTGGTGTCTGCTGTCTCATTGGTCAATACAGCAGCCAACATATCTGATTTAATAGCCCAGCACCTCCGTTACTCATCTGTTCATCATGTGCACAACGCCCAGTCAGAACAGCCACCTGAAAATGCCAGCATACCTAATAATCAGAAGTGACAGTGGACCAAGAGCATGAAGAGGGCAGAGACGCTGTCATAGCATTGTCTTTAAAGAATAGGAAAGAGCGTTTTGTCATTTTGAAGGGTAATCTGTGCTTCGACGCTCTGCCGTCGTCTGGTCCAAGAAATGAATAAGTTCAGTCTAATTGGTTCTTATTTTGACATCACCTAAACTATTACAGTGGTTGTCACTTTGGATAATTGAATTGGCTAAATGATTGAAGTGTAAATGAATCTCAGCAAACGTTGCCAGTTGCCAAGAACTTGCTACTAAAATCTTTACGGGTTTCTCCGAGAAGGAGGCTGCATTTGGTGATACAATCGTGGCAGAAGTTCCCTCAGATTCAAAAAATCCAAATTCAATCCACACACTCAGTACTAACCTTACCTCTGTACTAACCTTACCTCTGTACTAACCTTACCTTGGTACTAACCTTACCTTGGTACTAACCCTACTTCTGTACTAACCTTACCTCAGTACTAACCTTACCTCTGTACTAACCTTACCTCTGTACTAACCTTACCTCGGTACTAACCTTACCTCGGTACTAACCTTACCTTGGTACCTTACCTTGGTACCTTACCTTGGTACTAACCTTACCTTGGTACTAACCCTACCTCAGTACTAACCTTACCTTGGTACTAACCCTACCTCAGTATTAACCTTACCTTGGTACTAACCTTACCTCAGTACTAACCCTACCTTGGTACTAACCTTACCTCAGTACAAACCGTACCTCGGTACTAACCTTACCTCAGTACTAACCTTACCTCAGTACTAACCTTACCTCAGTACTAACCTTACCTCTGTACTAACCTTACCTCAGTACTAACCCTACCTTGGTACTAACCTTACCTCAGTACTAACCCTACCTTGGTACTAACCCTACCTCAGTACTAACCCTACCTCAGTACTAACCTTACCTTGGTACTAACCTTACCTCAGTACTAACCCTACCTCAGTACTAACCCTACCTCAGTACTAACCCTACCTTGGTACTAACCTTACCTCAGTACTAACCCTACCTCAGTACTAACCTTACCTCAGTACTAACCCTACCTCAGTACTAACCCTACCTCAGTACTAACCCTACCTCAGTACTAACCCTACCTCAGTACTAACCCTACCTCAGTACCAACCCTACCTCAATACTAACCCTATCTCAGTACTAACCCTACCCCAGTACTAACCCTACCTCAGTACCAACCCTACCTCAATACTAACCCTACCTCAGTACTAACCCTACCCCAGTACTAACCCTACCTCAGTACTAACCCTACCTCAGTACTAACCCTACTTCAGTACTAACCCTACCTCAGTACTAACCCTACCTCAGTACTAACCCTACCTTGGTCTTTAGGTTACCTTTTCATGTAGTAAAGCTTGTGGCACGATGAAGCAAAACTCTCATCACTCTCATTCTTAACTTAAGTCTGAATGAATGTATGAGTTTGTTCCTCCGACTGTTAACTCCTAAAGGTCTGTGACCAGAGAACGTGAGTAGGGCTGCTCGATTAGAGAACGTGAGTAGGGCTGCTCGATTATGAGAACGTGAGTAGGGCTGCTCGATTATGAGAACGTGAGTAGGGCTCCTCGATTATGAGAACGTGAGTAGGGCTGCTCGATTATGAGAACGTGAGTAGGGCTGCTCGATTATGAGAACGTGAGTATGGCTGCTCGATTATGAGAACGTGAGTAGGGCTGCTCGATTATGAGAACGTGAGTAGGGCTGCTCATTTATTCTAAACATTTATTCTATTTATAAAAATGATTTTCAAAAGTGTGTAGTGTTAGTTGGCCACCTGTTATCTTTCGTTTGGTTTGGATTTCATGATGCACACGTTGTTTGGGTAGTCAGCAGGTCAATTGAAATCAATAGTTTGTTTTTCACATTATTATGTGTCTACGTCCGTGAGTGCGGTTTGTTCACGCCATATTGTGGTTTTGTTTCATTTAGTAGTATTTAATACATCGTCTTTAGCGTTCTAGTTGATCAAAGCACTATTTCTGTCATCTTAGCGTCAGCTGAACTAAAAATGTCACAGTCCAGGTGGAGTGAAATCGCACAGTTGTAAAGAAAAATGGCGCACAGTTTTTAAAAAGACAAAACTGAATGCCGCACAAGAATCGTTTTTGCTCGATTATTTGTTTTTTCTAATCGTCGGAGGCCACAATCGTGATTGAAATTTAAAATTCAATTAACTCCACAGCCCGAGCAGGTAATGCATGAATGCATTCTATCAACTGATTCCAAGTCAGGGAAACATAAATTACGATTCTACCCAAAAGCACTGACACAGAGATAGCTATTGAAGACCGAGTATGATGACATCTCACGGATGAGACAGTCGTCTTAAGCTCTAAGCAGTGGTTTCCTGAACGCAGATTAAGCCTAGTTAAGGATTAAAATACATTCCTAGTTAAGGATTAAAGTAGATTCCTAGTTAAGGATTAAAATAGATTCTAGTTAAGAATTAAAATAGATTCTTAGTTAAGGATTAAAATAGATTCCCATGGATCTTTTCCATTGAGCTTGATTTTACGTCCAGGACTAATCTGAACCTGTGACTGGGAAACTATGCATGTGTGAAGACAGAAGTATATACTGGGCCCATGGTGGTCCTATTTAAGAATACAGCTATGAGACAACTGAGAAATAAATGTATATCAGGGAAAGTCTTTCAATTATTGGCAACTACTTTCACGTGTGTGCAACTCAGCCTTCTCAGAAATAACACATCTTGAATGTCCCCTGCCAACGTGAGCAGATTCTGTTCTTCTAGTTTTTACAGAGTGAGCCATAAGCTCCTCAAAGGTAGGACATATCACAATGCATTGGGCTTGTATTTTCCTCTCTCAAAGTGCTCAAACTAGTCTGATATACTCTGGGGATGTTTTGAGCAGCAGAATAGATAAATCCTTTGCCTTGGGCCAACGCCCCCCCTCCCCCCCTTTTACTTACCCCTCATTCATTATCTCCTAGTGGTCTATGCTCATGGGTGTGGTATCTAATATGGGCTTCACAGGTGGGAGTCTGTCTCCATCAAATAAACCCGTTCACTAAGGACGGGATTTGGCGCTGTTATTTTTCTATTAGAGAAGAATTATGCTAAGCCCTCAGAAGCCATTTTGAGTTGCCATGGCAGCCCATATTTCCTGCCGGGTTGCGACCTTGAATGACTACAGTGCAAAGCCAAGTAGCGCCGAGGCCCTTTGAGGATTAAAAAACGCACGACTCATAGTTATGCAAAACGCCTCAGATATGATTGGACCCTGAAAGGGTGAATGACGAGTTTATTCACATCGCCGCTCTTTTCATCTGATCATTGTCAGGCGATCGTTCCCAATCACTTTGTCTGCGTTGATCTGCAGCTTTTCCGCTTGCTTGTGTGTAGGTCAGAGCCTTCTGATTGCAATTGGGGAGGGCTTTTTATTTATCCTGACAGCCCATGTTCTTATAGCTTACATTCATTAGTTGGGTCTTGAAGCAAAACAAATATTTGGATATATGAACTACGATTTTAATCACAGAAAATGCCCGTTATATCATGTTGTCAATAAAACATTTGCATTTTAATGAATATTTCCTCAGATGCGGATATTATAATACACACTGCAATCTATGATCTTGTCTCCCCTATGGAGAACTCTCATGTATAGATTTATGTTATAAATAAATATCAATAAACCCCTACACTGAGGATACTTGCCAAGATTGTCTAAAATTTGAATACATTTTAGTAGTTTCAACTTCCAAACCATAAATTTTAATTTGGTTTCAATTTCTACGCAACTGGTATTGTTCTCAAGTGAAATATTAATTAAGACGTTTTCTTATTTCTTACAACTTTCACTTGTGATTCCAGGCCAGCCGTCAAAGCCTTCAAT
This sequence comes from Dallia pectoralis, assembly GCA_029465975.1. NCBI lineage: Eukaryota > Metazoa > Chordata > Actinopteri > Esociformes > Umbridae > Dallia > Dallia pectoralis. The sequence goes on from CM055729.1 coordinate 28,511,042, forward strand.
GTTTTCATGAGAGATGTAAAGACAGCCACTCAAAGTTGCCACAGAGATGAGTCTTTGAACACCCCAGACAGACTGACACTATTGTGGTCACAGAGCACAACAGGAGACGACTTTGAAAAGGAAAGTGCTTTGGGTGTAAGATTTCGCCTTGGAAATAGTGTCCGAAGACAAGCTCAACTAATAGACCTGTTGAATTGGCATCTTTGAGACAAGAAAAACCAGGATGGAGTTCAGAGCTTCTTCCTTGACCTAACCCAACTGGGAACATAGTTCTGAACCCATGATAAAATAGAATACTACAAGTTTCATGTGTATCTTCCCCGTCTCATCCGACCAGGACTTGGAGAGGGACTTGCCATGCAAAGAAAAGCATGATAGTTTCGACAAACCAGACAGAAGTCTTTAGGAAATATTGTGCTGTTATCTTTATTCCAAAGTACGCCAATGTTGATTTGGGAATTGATTAGTTTCTAGGTCAAGCAGTGTCATTGTCAATCAAATGGTCTCTAGAAGATATACATACTCACCATGTGTATTCTGGTGAATAGAGGCGTTTGAGCTTTACAAACCTTCCCCAACCCCTTTTTTCTCAACATTAACCACTCTCATCAACGTGATTTCAAATAAATATTTGTCAGTCAACCAAATCAACTGATCAACATCCAACCAGAAGCAGGACTGAGTTGACCTTCAGATTTCTGAGATTCAAGTCAACCTCTCGCCAAAAAACTGGTTGTAAAGTCTTTGTGTGTCAGTTTTCAGTTAGGCTTGACAAAAGTGACAGTCACATATTGGGTTGTTCTGTTGTCACAGTCGTGACTAGCATAAAGAGCGTTCAATGTGAGCTTTGGTCTTCTTTGATTCCAAGGTCTCCAGAGATCCGGTTTGAGTATGCTATCTGAGTCAACTGTACACTCCAAGTCTCCTGCAAAGAGTGACACTGGAACAGCCAGAGCAGAGATTTACTCTTTCATGTCCTATGCTGACTACAAATGAAGGCTGCTTAGAAGATGAATTCAGGGGGTGCCAAGCACACACACACACACTCACACACACACACACCCAACGAGTGCAAGTCACAAAGTTTTGTGAATATTCTCTTGCAAGTACTGAACATTTTTTGTGTTTAACATCAGACTACCATCTCATCCTACACACTAGGCTTGATTTAAGTAATTTAGCAGACTCTGTTATCCAGAGCAACTTACAGTAGTGAGAGAAGACGTTTATGATACTGGCCCCCTCGTGGGAATATAACCAACAAACCATTGCCATACAGGGCTTCATAGAACCCTACAGAATCAATCCTGTAATCTGCGATTTATACTTAAGGCCAAACTGTGGAAGGAAATGTTTTACACCATGGATTCTGAACATATGTAGTTATACAAAGATAGTATTCATTTAGCCTTTACTGATGCATTTATTTTGCTCATGGTTGCTGTTTAATGACAAGACTATTCCTGAAGAATAAAGATGTGGAGCCTCACATAAGAAATTCCTACGTTCTGCCGGATGACACGGGCATCACCAAAAACTATTTACACAACACAACTACACAACAATTTACACAATAATATTCCCTTGACCCTCTGCTACTAACTCACACACACATAAAGCCATTTCTAATATAATATATAGATGACAGTATTACTCTAACTCACATAATACAGTTTCAGTAATGCTTTGGGCAACCTCCACAGTATACAAGGTAAACAAAACAGGATAAACAGCGATTAATTTCCCTATCTAGAGTGAATGTCATGACTCAATAGTTCAAGTTGTAATTGAGCAATCAGATCCAATGGTATGCCATAAAGTGCCATGTTCTAATTAGGGAAGCACAAAACCAATATTTAACGTGTGAATCGGTTTGATACTGGACAATAAATGCTGGATGGAATATCGTCCAATAAATAATAAGAATCTGATATAAATGCATTGAGCAACATGCCTTAAAGAGAAGTGTGTGGTGAGACAAGCAATATGTGTCTGGTGAACTCAGCCATAATGTGACATCAGATGGTTTTGTAAAGCAAAGGGCATCCAAACGAATGTATTATTAACAGCTGAGTTGTTTAACAGAGTGGAACACATGATAAAGCAGTAGTATCGATAACGGCAGATACTTAAGGTTGCAGTATCGTTATCAGACATAAGTGACACCGAGCCGTAACACGTTCTAATGACAACTGAGGTTACCTGTAAAACAGCAAAGACGGCACGGGTCCTTCTAGAAGGTCACCAGCATGGCTGAGGAGTCTCTGCAGAATACTGGGATCTTGAAACCCTCATACGTCCATCTGAATAGAAATAAAAGAGTTAGTTGGCCAGTGGTAATGATGGTTTGCATTGGCTGGTTAAATGTATGTCTAAATGGTACTAGTGAGGCTAAAGTAAAGTAGTAGAAAACAATACTGCCATCGCTATCATAAAATGCTAGCTAAACGTTGTTGGACACCTAATACTAACTGGTTAACGCTATACTGCATTAACAATCTATCTGGTGACCTCACAAGGACTACAAATGGTTTATCTACTAAATATTAGCAGTTGTTCCACATGGAATCATGTTTTTCAGCCTTACTAATGCACTTTCAACCAAATGAAGACATTGAATAGCGTGTTCACATTAACATGAATGAAGCAAGTTAGTTTTATACTGTCACGATTGGTGTGGTGGCGTTGCTACACGGACATATTTCGGTGATGCACTTCCTTGTTTCACTTCCGTGTTTACGTTTGTCTCACGGCTGTTTGCACTTATAATCAATGGGATATAAGAGGGTCGCGAGCAGTGCACTCGTTGCTTCGCATTGTTACATGTCACACGTTATTTTAGAGGTGAGTGTGTTATACTACTGTTGTCATTATATGGGTTTTGTGTAAGACGCTATATGCGCACCTTTTATTTCATATCAACAGGTTAGTGTTTGTCGCCGTTTACGGTTTGTTTTAAGTTCGTGTCTTTAAATAAACCTGTCAAAACGGATATACGACTCTGCACATGGCTTCCTCACGCACTACACCTTGGACGGACCTTGACAGAATGCGAAGCCCACAAAGAAGCCAGCGGAGCCAGCAGACGGTGAGTGGATTCCTCGGGGGCAAGCTATAGCGCCCGAAGGATGAAGCTCACCGTCGCACCACGGAGCAGTGGGACTGGGGTAAGCCGGAGACGCCCGAAGAGGAGTATAGGCGCCTCCGTGCTTACTTCGGGTATGAGCCACCGATGCAGCTATCAGGGCCGATTACATCGGGTCCGCGGTCCCTCCCGGAGGAAGGCAAGAGGGCACCCGAAGGCGTCCCAAGAAGGTTTTTGGGGAGCTAAGGAGGTGTTCGGGAGGACCGCGGAGAGAGCACCCACGGTCCTGGTGCTGCAGGAACGGCCACCCACTGCTCCGGGGCTGCAGACAGGGGAGGGAAACCCCTGGAGCTACAGCCACTACCCCCGCCGTGGGAAGACCCTTTTCTGCCGCCGACGACAGGGACAGAAAAACCCCCGGAGGGGTTGGATGAACAGCCCTCAGCTGTTATTAGGACGTGGTGGAGGACATGGCTGGAGCTACAGCCACAAACCCCGCAGTGGGAAGACCCTTTTCGGCCACCGACATCAGGGACAGAAAAACCCCCAGAGGGGTTGGATGATCAGCCCTCGGCTGTTATTAGGGCGTGGTGGAGGACATGGCTGGATTTCCAAGAGCCAGCGCCTGAGATGGTCGCCACCATGCCAGCGCCCAAGATGGCTGCCGCCGTCACGCCAGCGTCACGATGGCTCCCGCCGTCACGCCAGCGCTCAAGATGGCTGCCGTCGTCCCGCCAGCGCTCAAGAGGGCTGGTGCCGTCACGCCAGCGTCCACGATGGTTCCCGCCGTCCCGCCAGCGTCCAAGATGGCTGCCGCCGTCACGCCAGCGTCACGATGGCTCCCGCCGTCCCGCCAGCGCTCAAGATGGCTGTTGCCGTCACGCCAGCGCTCAAGATGGCTGCCGTCGTCCCGCCGGCGCTCAAGATGGCTGTTGCCGTCACGCCAGCGCCCACGATGGCTCCCGCCGTCACGCCAGCGCCCAAGATGGCTGTCGTCGTCCCGCCAGCGCCCAAGATGGCTGCCGCCGTCACGCCAGCGTCCACGATGGCTCCCGCCGTCCCGCCAGCGCTCAAGATGGCTGTTGCCGCCACGCCAGCGCTCAAGATGGCTGCCGTCGTCCCGCCGGCGCTCAAGATGGCTGTTGCCGTCCCGCCAGCGCTCAAGATGGCTGTTGCCGTCACGCCAGCGCTCAAGATGGCTGTCGCCGTCACGCCAGCGCCCAAGATGGCTGTCGCCGTCACGCCAGCGCCCAAGATGGCTGTCGTCGTCCCGCCAGCGCCCAAGATGGCTGCCGCCGTCACGCCAGCGTCCACGATGGCTGCCGTCGTCCCGCCGGCGCTCAAGATGGCTGTTGCCGTCACGCCAGCGCCCACGAGGGCTCCCGCCGTCACGCCAGCGCTCAAGATGGCTGTTGCTGTCACGCCAGCGCGCAAGATGGCTGCCGTCGTCCCGCCAGCGCTCAAGATGGCTGCCGTCGTCCCGCCAGCGCCCAAGATGGCTGCCGCCGTCTCGCCAGCGTCCACGATGGCTCCCGCCGTCACGCCAGCGCTCAAGATGGCTGTTGCCGTCACGCCAGCGCTCAAGATGGTTGCCGTCGTCACGCCGGCGCCCAAGATGGCTGTTGCCGTCACGCCGGCGCTCAAGATGGCGGCCGCATCGCCGACCACAATGGCTGCCGCATCGCCGACCACAATGGCTGCCGCATCGCCGCCCACAATGGCTGCCGCATCGCCGCCCACAATGGCTGCCGCATCGCCGCCCACAATGGCTGCCGCATCGCCGCCCACAATGGCTGCCGCATCGCCGCCCACAATGGCTGCCGCATCGCCGCCCACAATGGCTGCCGCATCGCCGCCCACAATGGCTGCCGCATCGCCGCCCACAATGGCTGCCGCATCGCCGCCCACAATGGCTGCCGCATCGCCGCCCACAATGGCTGCCGCATCGCCGCCCACAATGGCTGCCGCATCGTCGCCCACCATGGCTGCCGCATCGCCGCCCACGAAGGCCGCGCCACGACGACGCTCACGATGGCCGCCGCCACGCTGACGACGCTCACGATGGCCGCCGCCACGACGGCGCTCACGATGGCCGCCGCCACGACGCGCTCACGATGGCCGCCGCCACGACTCGCTCACGATGGCCGCCGCCACGACACCGCCCACGATGGCCGCCGCCACGACTGCGCCCCGATGGCCGCCGCCACGACGGGCGCCCACGATGGCCTCCGCCACGACGTCGCCCACGACGGCAGACTCTGAGCCGCACAAGATGGCGGACTCTCTGCCGCACTAGATGGCGGTCTCTCTGCCGCACTAGATGGCGGCCTCTCAGCCACTGAGGCCTTTTCAGGGCTGGACCTGCGGTCCTGGACTGACCCTTTTGGGTTTGACTGCGGGTTCTCTCCCTGTTGCTCCCTTGTCTTGGTTTTGTGTTTCCGTTCGGCTATCTGGGGAGCTAGCCTTTTAGTGGGGGATACTGTCACGATTGGTGTGGTGGCGTTGCTACACGGACATATTTCGGTGATGCACTTCCTTGTTTCACTTCCGTGTTTACGTTTGTCTCACGGCTGTTTGCACTTATAATCAATGGGATATAAGAGGGTCGCGAGCAGTGCACTCGTTGCTTCGCATTGTTACATGTCACACGTTATTTTAGAGGTGAGTGTGTTATACTACTGTTGTCATTATATGGGTTTTGTGTAAGACGCTATATGCGCACCTTTTATTTCATATCAACAGTTTAGTGTTTTCTGTGGTGGTTTAGGACTGCCAGGTGGTGCAACTGTCTTCTTCTGTGGTGGTTTAGGACTGAGGGGGTGCAGCTGTCTTCTTCTGTGGTGGTTTAGGACTGAGGGGGTGCAGCTGTCTTCTTCTGTGGTGGTTTAGGACTGCCAGGGGGTGCAGCTGTCTTCTTCTGTGGTGGTTTAGGACTGCCAGGTGGTGCAGCTGTCTTCTTCTGTGGTGGTTTAGGACTGCCAGGTGGTGTAGCTGTCTTCTTCTGTGGTGGTTTAGGACTGCCAGGTGGTGCAGCTGTCTTCTTCTGTGGTGGTTTAGGACTGCCAGGTGGCGCAGATGTCTTCTTCTGTGGTGGTTTAGGACTGCCAGGTGGTGCAGCTGTCTTCTTCTGTGGTGGTTTAGGACTGCCAGGTGGTGCAACTGTCTTCTTCTGTGGTGGTTTAGGACTGAGGGGGTGCAGCTGTCTTCTTCTGTGGTGGTTTAGGACTGAGGGGTGCAGCTGTCTTCTTCTGTGGTGGTTTAGGACTGCCAGGGGGTGCAGCTGTCTTTTTCTGTGGTGGTTTAGGACTGCCAGGTGGTGTAGCTGTCTTCTTCTGTGATGGTTTAGGACTGCCAGGTGGTGCAGCTGTCTTCTTCTGTGGTGGTTTAGGACTGCCAGGGGGTGCAGCTGTCTTCTATGGTGGTTTAGGACTGCCAGGTGGTGCAGCTGTCTTCTTCTTTGGTGGTTTAGGACTGCCAGGGGGTGCAGATTTCTTCTTCTGTGGTGGTTTAGGACTGCCAGGGGGTGAAGCTGTCTTCTTCTGTGGTGGTTTAGGACTGCCAGGTGGTGAAGCTGTCTTCTTCTGTGGTGGTTTAGGACTGCCAGGTGGTGCAGCTGTCTTCTTCTCTGGTGGTTTAGGACTGCCAGGTGGTGCAGCTGTCTTCTTCTGTGGTGGTTTAGGACTGCCAGGTGGTGCAGCTGTCTTCTTCTCTGGTGGTTTAGGACTGCCAGGTGGTGCAGCTGTCTTCTTCTCTGGTGGTTTAGGACTGCCAGGTGGTGCAGCTGTCTTCTTCTGTGGTGGTTTAGGACTGCCAGGTGGTGCAGCTGCCTTCTTCTGTGGTGGTTTAGGACTGCCAGGTGGTGCAGCTGTCTTCTTCTCTGGTGGTTTAGGACTGCCAGGTGGTGCAGCTGTCTTCTTCTGTGGTGGTTTAGGACTGCCAGGGGTGCAGCTGTCTTTTCTGTGGTGGTTTAGGACTGCCAGGTGGTGTAGCTGTCTTCTTCTGTGATGGTTTAGGACTGCCAGGTGGTGCAGCTGTCTTCTTCTGTGGTGGTTTAGGACTGCCAGGGGTGCAGCTGTCTTCTATGGTGGTTTAGGACTGCCAGGTGGTGCAGCTGTCTTCTTCTTTGGTGGTTTAGGACTGCCAGGGGGTGCAGATTTCTTCTTCTGTGGTGGTTTAGGACTGCCAGGTGGTGAAGCTGTCTTCTTCTGTGGTGGTTTAGGACTGCCAGGTGGTGAAGCTGTCTTCTTCTGTGGTGGTTTAGGACTGCCAGGTGGTGCAGCTGTCTTCTTCTGGGTGGTTTAGGACTGCCAGGTGGTGCAGCTGTCTTCTTCTGTGGTGGTTTAGGACTGCCAGGTGGTGCAGCTGTCTTCTTCTGTGGTGGTTTAGGTGCAGGTGGTGCAACTGTCTTCTTCTGTGGTGGTTTAGGACTGAGGGGGTGCAGCTGTCTTCTTCTGTGGTGGTTTAGGACTGAGGGGGTGCAGCTGTCTTCTTCTGTGGTGTTTTAGGACTGCCAGGGGGTGCAGCTGTCTTTTTCTGTGGTGGTTTAGGACTGCCAGGTGGTGTAGCTGTCTTCTTCTGTGATGGTTTAGGACTGCCAGGTGGTGCAGCTGTCTTCTTCTGTGGTGGTTTAGGACTGCCAGGGGGTGCAGCTGTCTTCTATGGTGGTTTAGGACTGCCAGGTGGTGCAGCTGTCTTCTTCTTTGGTGGTTTAGGACTGCCAGGGGGTGCAGATTTCTTCTTCTGTGGTGGTTTAGGACTGCCAGGGGGTGAAGCTGTCTTCTTCTGTGGTGGTTTAGGACTGCCAGGTGGTGAAGCTGTCTTCTTCTGTGGTGGTTTAGGACTGCCAGGTGGTGCAGCTGTCTTCTTCTCTGGTGGTTTAGGACTGCCAGGTGGTGCAGCTGTCTTCTTCTGTGGTGGTTTAGGACTGCCAGGTGGTGCAGCTGCCTTCTTCTGTGGTGGTTTAGGACTGCCAGGTGGTGCAGCTGTCTTCTTCTCTGGTGGTTTAGGACTGCCAGGTGGTGCAGCTGTCTTCTTCTGTGGTGGTTTAGGACTGCCAGGTGGTGCAGCTGCCTTCTTCTGTGGTGGTTTAGGACTGCCAGGTGGTGCAGCTGTCTTCTTCTCTGGTGGTTTAGGACTGCCAGGTGGTGCAGCTGTCTTCTTCTGTGGTGGTTTAGGACTGCCAGGTGGTGTAGCTGTCTTCTTCTCTGGTGGTTTGAGCCTTGGCTGTACTTCTGGTTAATGTCTGTCCAGTAGCTCCAGACTGTGATGCATATAGAACAACGGTCTTTCAGGGTCTGTGTCATATCAGGGATGTCCTTATCTCATTGTACTTCAGTCCCTCACTTCCAGCAAAACCTGCTACCCGCAAAAGCTAACTCACCGGTAGATTGAGTTACCCTAGCGTTCACTAATCTGATTTACTTACTGGTTGGATGATGTGCAATTTGAAATGAACTGATGCGTGATAGATAAGAAGACATAACATGATCTTCAAGTATCTATTGCCTGTGGGAGTTATGCTGGGCGATCATTCCAACTAGAAATCACAAAACTAGTTTTGGGTACTTAAAGAAAACATGCAGTTTGAGTGATGTGTCTATAACAATTTGAAAAATGGTATACAATCTTTACAAATGTGTTCCTAAACTCTTAAATCTTTCGACAAAAGAGTATTATTAGAAACAGTCAATAATATTCACGCTTATAACTTTTGAAGTAGGCTAAAAGTATCACTAATCTATAACTATAAATTCATCAAATATACCAAATAGACATATTTATTCCTAAACCTATTATTTTGTATCTTTTTAAATGTGTCATATAATCCAGGAACCCACTGTACATTACAACCTAAAATGCATTTGAAATTGTTATTATAGGCCAATTTCAAGAACAAAACGTTAGATTAATATTGATTAGACCATTCATGCCCGCCTCTACTGTAGCCACACCTGAGATGCATCACACGCACCACGTGACGTCTGCCCTTGATATATCTGCGCCATGACATTTGGGATTAGTGGGGATTAAAGAAAAATATTTCAATTTAACGCAAGAATTTACCTGAAGGTGTGAAAATAATTATCCCTTCTTCATTGCGAAAGAAAACTAATTAAGGGAATTCTAGGACTGACATGAAATGGTGGTATATTTAAAAGAGCCTGTGAATCTAAACACATCATGCAGGGCCATTTCACTTATTAATTAAAATAATTAATCGAATGATTGTTGGCAAAATATTTAGACATTGGCACATTGTGTTAAAGCGTTCAACCTCTCAATCTCTGTCATTCGCGGTGTTCATATTTCTAGTAAGTCACGTTGATCGATTTGTATTGATACACAAAACTGTATTTTCAATCAGACTTAATGATCATTACGGTGGTCCTTATTTAACATGTAAAACATACAGCCGTTCCGGTTTGGAGAATAAATCCTGTAAGCAGACACTTTTATAATCTATTCCACCTGGGAAACATTATACATTTGTAAACTAAATTGTGAATTAAAGAACAGCTGGTAATAACGTGACAACCGAAGGAAAACGATTTACATTTGTAACCAAAATGGTGATTTTATATTACATTACAATAACACGCTCATATGGTTATAAAAGATATAGTTACAGTATCTGAGCTTCTATATGTTTACACTGTATGCATCTATCAATATATTGTTATTATTATGTTATATTACCTCTGATATTATAGTAACACGCTCATATGGTTATAATAAGGATAGTTACAATTCGTTTACACTGTATGCATCTATCGATATATTTACACTGTATGCATCTATCAATATATTTACACTGTGCATCTATCAATATATTTACACTGTGCATCTATCGGTATATTTACACTGTGCATCTATCGATATATTTACACTGTGCATCTATCGATATATTTACACTGTGCATCTATCAATATATTTACACTGCATCTATCAATATATTTACACTGCATCTATCGATATATTTACACTGCATCTATCAATATATTTACACTGCATCTATCAATATATTTACACTGTATGCATCTATCAATATATTTACACTGCATCTATCGATATATTTACACTGCATCTATCAATATATTTACACTGTATGCATCTATCAATATATTTACACTGCATCTATCAATATATTTACACTGTATGCATCTATCAATATATTTACACTGCATCTATCAATATATTTACACTGCATCTATCGATATATTTACACTGCATATATCAATATATTTACACTGCATCTATCAATATATTTACACTGCATCTATCAATATATTTACACTGTATGCATCTATCAATATATTTACACTGTGCATCTATCGATATATTTACACTGTTTGCATCTATCAATATATTTACACTGTATGCATCTATCAATATATTTACACTGCATCTATCAATATATTTACACTGCATCTATCAATATATTGACACTGTATGCATCTATCAATACGAACACGGATCAGTTAAATGTTACATTTTTTTAAAACATCTGAAAATAAATTAACTTCTTCTAACTGACACTATGAGAAAAGCTATCCAAAAATGTAAAAAAAACGGGGGCACATTGTAGGCCGAATAATATAATGCCGGATGTTTTATATATTGTCCTGAGAGAACATGTCCAGACATTGTCCCCGATGCAATTCAGCATCTATTAAAATTGTCTCTAAGGGCTGTCGTTATTTATTTTCCCATAGATTGGCAGGAGCATGTTGATATAGAGTCATCATTTCTTAACAAACAATTGGTCCGATTATTTCATAAGAAATATATCTTTATTCCAGAAAAGGAATCTCAGAATCAAATGTAGGCATAATAGTTTGACATACCACAATTTGATTTAAATAATTATCGATCCACCACAAATGAAAGATATATCAAGGAAAATGATTTAGGTGAATTAGTTAATTACTCTGTGAATTAATCTAACAGGCTCAGCAAAACCGTAAATGTGTGGGATTTAAATATGTAACAATTTATTAACAAATGTTTTCACAGAATTCAAATGATAATTTACAGTAGTTGAATATCAACATTTGTGTTCTGCTAATATAAAATTAACCTCCTATCAGATAATGCAATTGAATATGTGGAATTCAATCTAAGATTTATCAAATACGAAATTCTGACTATTTCTCTAAAATAGTAAAGACGTAGTCAGGCATGTTGATATTTGATCCACTTGATTTATCACTGATGTATTGCTTAAACATTACTGAGTCAGGAATACTTGATAGTACCACGAAAAACACGAATTAAAGTGTGTGTATTTGTATGAGGTTAAATTGGTCTAGACGACTGCAAATTTATAAACGTTTGGCCAAATTATGTTCTACACTGTAAAACCACAGAAACGAATGTAGGATTGAGTTCTGCAACTGCTCATCATCCAGGTACGACTAGAGAAATGAGCTCTGTGCTTAATTATTAACGCCTACCATGGTGGGTATAAAGTGACAGATTAAGGTAAAAACTGTTGAAAAACTTCATTAAACCTCTTACACAAATGACTTACAATGACTAATAATTTCGATGGACCGGACCCTCGTTCTATATACCAAACATACAATAACAGCTGACCAAACACAAAGAAATGTTGTTTTTAAATGTATGTCACTTTTATTGTAAGTTTTAGCAACGAAATGTAGTTGCACGGAGGACTTGTGTTTAATGATGTATTAGTTAGTTAAAGATAAGTAATGACTATTGATCCAGACATCAACATCAATATGTGTCCATTGGACCAGACGGGCTCACCGCATACATACGTGTTTTAGATCTGTTTTAGATCTAGTAGGTTCCTCGGTTGTAAAGCTTTCTTTAAGACACTATAGTCGAACCAAAAGAAAGTTACAATGGGATTGATTTAAAGCTCATGCAGTGTTCGCCAAAGATCTCCCCAAAAAAGGCCCCTTTTCACACGAAGGGGATGCACCTCCTCGGCATTTATGTCCTCCTCTATAGCCTTCCCCATGTAAACACGGCCCTATGTATTGTGTACATTATGTGGATTAGCTCCTCTTTGTGCCCGAACACTGGACCTCGGTGTACACACAGGAACCGATTCAAGTCTCCTCCAAAGACATTTGGCCTTAACTCTCCTTGGAAGGGTTACATCTATTCATTACTAAGAATAACTAACATGTCAACCGGAAATAGGTAGTCAACAAGTACCTGATGTGTTTGAATACCAGTTTATCCAGGGGCCTGGTGAATGCTGCAATGTGATGGGAGGCTGTTTGATAAGCCACTAAAACTATACTTTTTGTATCCGACAGCACACGGACACAGAAATGAACTCATGATAAGGTCATTTCCGGGTTTACCAAAAGTAAAATAAAACCTGTGATTATTTGACGCAGTTTAATTTCACCAAAACATGTAGCCTATTTGTTCACAAAAATATGATGTAAGCTGTGTATATCTGTCTGTACAAGATAAACTGATATTAGGCAACGCAATAATAATGGTGTCAAATAGATGAGGTATGAAAAAACACATAGTCTTGTTGAGGTAGATGAATAGATTACAGAGGTAGATGACAGATTACATAGAGAGGTATAGATGACTAGATTACATAGTGAGGTATAGATGACTAGATTACATAGTGAGGTATAGATGACTAGATTACATAGTGAGGTATAGATGACTAGATTACATAGTGAGGTATAGATGACTAGATTACATAGTGAGGTATAGATGACTAGATTACATAGTGAGGTATAGATGACTAGATTACATAGTGAGGTATAGATGACTAGATTACATAGTGAGGTATAGATGACTAGATTACATAGTGAGGTATAGATGACTAGATTACATAGTGAGGTATAGATGACTAGATTACATAGTGAGGTATAGATGACTAGATTACATAGTGAGGTATAGATGACTAGATTACATAGTGAGGTATAGATGACTAGATTACAGCAGAGTGATTATTGACCTGAAATGGTTTCAATTCATCCTGTAAGGAGATATAGGTGTGCGCGCGTGCGTGTAAGATGTCTGGAGAAAAATCTGAAACGTGTGAAACATTTTGAATAGTTATATTGCATTCAAATAGGTAATAATGTGTTTAAACTTAGTTTCAGTGTGTTTAAGTCGTAGCCATAAAATAATGCAAACAAATATCAAACATATGATTGATTGCTCACATGTTTCTGAGCCTGGGACAATAATAGATTAGAAGCAATTTATCAGACAAGCTCCAATGGCAAAACATTCTATCAAATAACCCCTTGGCATAACACAATAAATAAATAAAATGAGTGCAATATTAAGACCGGGACCAGCTTAATGATTTAAGGTTTTCGGAAGTGTGTTTGCAGCCTGTGATCTTGTTCAGAATAAAGCCTATAAGTTGTGAAATATCATGCAGTTTCATCTGTTGACTTCTAACATATAGACTTTATTTACATATATTGGTGTTTGGATGTTCTTTTATATCTTTTTTGTAAAGGACAATTGGTGGGTAGTATTCTTTGTAAAAAAAAACACACTGAATTTCCCGAATTTACAATAACCTGCCGTTTTAAAAAATGTACATTTTCATTGGTATAAATATTACTTCACATTCGTACTTCACATTTTAATACATTTCTATAAAATACATTACTTCTATAATTGAGGTCTAATTATAGTGTGGCAGAAAATGATTGAAACATATCATGGCTCTAAGAAATTAATTAGAGATAGGATATCACAATTAGCGGAAGTATGTCTAATAAATGACTCATTATCTTAGTTTCTTATCACTTTATATGGATGATTGGAAACGAGCTTATAAGACACCGTGACAGGGTTTTGGTGAAAATGTAGATTAGGCTATTTCTGGTAAAATTATGGAATCAAATAAAATATGTTTAAAATAAGTGAATCAGTCTAATGTGTCAACTGGTTTATGATCATTTTGTTAACAATTTAAGTTATTAACAATTTAAATAAATAATTGTCTATGTGATTTAAATGTTATGAACATTCGTTTTTTTCTCCCGTGGCACTAAAATTTCACCTCTAAAATATTGTAAGAAAAACTTAAAAAGTTACACTTTGTTCTCTCATTCACTCCTTTTCAAAAAAATTGGTTTCACTCAAGTTTTTACTCATTATCCTGAAACTATCAGATTTAATTGGTGTTCGAAGTAAACAGGTGAAATTGAGCAACATGTAAAACATGTACATAAAACAATGAAATAATGAAACAGAAACATTGATACAGAAACATAAGTTAATACATCTGTATTTCTGTGTCTACAGGCAGGAGTCAATCAAACCTGTCACTTACCAGTGACATAAAAGGCATCATGGAAAAATACTGCCGGAGAATATTGTGTGGTTCTTTACAATTAGGTCATATATGTATATTAAGTAGATACATTAAAACGTCTATTTAATGTATCAATGCGATACAGGAACGGTATACTTATGTATAAGAAAATATCTTAAGTTAAGTCAGATCTTAACAGTTAGCCTACAGGCAATACGAAAACATGAAATATTCCCCCCCAAAAGCTTCCTTGCCAATCCGTCTTTGCCAATCCAACTACATATATACCTGATAACCTAGTCTAATATATAGTCTCAAATATATGTGGGAATATTGAGAAAGGTACAATCATAAATAATATGTTTTATTTTGGCCCCGCGGTGTCCAGTAAGCTTGACACGTGGTTATCATTTGTGGATCAATCATATTTTAGTAAAATAAAAAATAAATACGGGTGCAAGAAAACACGCTAAAGTTGGCTAACTATATCTAGAAAACACCACGATACTATGTATGTTAGGTAAAGCCTTTGGATCTGAAACAATTGCTGTCAGTTTGTGCGCAGGATGACCTGTGCGGACATCTGTTCTTTGAGCACCGCACGGGCTGGGTCCTCCCCCTCCCCATACTGGGGGGAGATGCCTAATCAGCTGGCCTAATCAGCTGGCCTAATCAGCTGGCCTAATCAGCTGGCCCAATCAGCTGGCCCAATCAGCTAGCCTAATCAGCTGGCCTATCAGCTGGCCTAATCAGCTGGCCTAATCAGCTGGCCTATCAGCTGGCCTAATCAGCTGGCCAATCAGCTGGCCCAATCAGCTGGCCCAATCAGCTGGCCCAATCAGCTGGCCTAATCAGCTGGCCTATCAGCTGGCCTAATCAGCTGGCCTATCAGCTGGCCCAATCATTACTCTTCATATCTCATGGCAGTAATGGTCAAAATCGCAGTGTACTGAGAGTTTCAGAGCGTGGAGTGCAGGACACCAAATGAATTGATCTGCTCATATTAGAGCTCACAGTTCACTGTTGTACATATTCTATCAAACCCTGATGAGCCAGAACATTATGACCACCTGCCTAATACGCTGTTGGTCCCCCATGTACCACTGTAACATTATGACCACCTGTCTAATACGCTGTTGGTCCCCCATGTACCACTGTAACATTATGACCATCTGTCTAATATGCTGTTGGTCCTCCGTGTACCACTGTAACATTATGACCACCTGTCTAATACGCTGTTGGTCCCCCATGTACCACTGTAACATTATGACCACCTGTCTAATACGCTGTTGGTCCCCCATGTACCACTGTAACATTATGACCACCTGTCTAATATGCTGTTGGTCCTCCATGTACCACTGTAACATTATGACCACCTGTCTAATATGCTGTTGGTCCTCCATGTACCACTGTAACATTATGACCACCTGTCTAATATACTGTTGGTCCTCCATGTACCACTGTAACATTATGACCACCTGTCTAATATACTGTTGGTCCTCCATGTAGGTCCTCCACGTTCCACTGTAACATTATGACCAGCTGCCTAATATGCTGTTGGTCCTCCATGTACCACTGTAACATTATGACCACCTGTCTAATATGCTGTTGGTCCTCCATGTACCACTGTAACATTATGACCAGCTGCCTAATATGCTGTTGGTCCTCCATGTACCACTGTAACATTATGACCACCTGCCTAATATGCTGTTGGTCCTCCATGTACCACTGTAACATCATGACCACCTGTCTAATATGCTGTTGGTCCTCCATGTACAACTGTAACATTATGACCACCTGTCTAATATGCTGTTGGTCCTCCATGTACCACTGTAACATCATGACCACCTGAAGGTGTCCTTTTTGGCACTGCAACCTGGGGAGAAGCTGGGGATTGAACCCAGGACATCATGCACACAAAGCTAGCCTCTACCACTGAGATACCAACTCCTCCGTTAGTCACTTCCCATAATGCATCCTGGTGCCATAACTTCCCACAGTGGATCCTGGTGAAACAGCGCACATGTTGGGTGACCAACATCCTGTCGTCAGTTTATTCCTCCTCTGAATACTGTTGATAGGTACTCACCACTGCCGACTGGGAGCATCTCACTGTTGGTAGGTACTCACTACTGCTGACAGGGAGCATCTCACTGTTGGTAGGTACTCACCACTGCTGACTGGGAGCATCTCACTGTTGGTAGGTACTCACCACTGCTGACTGGCAGCATCTCACTGTTGGTAGGTACTCACTACTGCTGACTGGGAGCATCTCACTGTTGGTAGGTACTCACTACTGCTGACAGGGAGCATCTCACTTTTGGTAAGTACTCACTACTGCTGACTGGGAGCATCTCACTGTTGGTTGGTACTCACCACTGCTGACTGGGAGCATCTCACTGTTGGTAGGTACTCACTACTGCTGACTGGGAGCATCTCACTGTTGGTAGGTACTCACTACTGCTGACTGGGAGCATCTCACTGTTGGTAGGTACTCACTACTGCTGACAGGGAGCATCTCACTTTTGGTAGGTACTCACTACTGCTGACAGGGAGCATCTCACTGTTGGTAGGTACTCACTACTGCTGACTGGGAGCATCTCACTTTTGGTAGGTACTCACTACTGCTGACTGGGAGCATCTCACTGTTGGTAGGTACTCACTACTGCTGACAGGGAGCATCTCACTTTTGGTAGGTACTCACTACTGCTGACTGGGAGCATCTCACTGTTGGTTGGTACTCACCACTGCTGACAGGGAGCATCTCACTGTTGGTAGGTACTCACTACTGCTGACAGGGAGCATCTCACTGTTGGTAGGTACTCACCAGTGCCGACTGGGAGCATCTCACTGTTGGTAGGTACTCACTACTGCTGACTGGGAGCATCTCACTGTTGGTAGGTACTCACTACTGCTGACTGGGAGCATCTCACTGTTGGTAGGTACTCACCACTGCTGACTGGGAGCATCTCACTGTTGGTAGGTACTCACTACTGCTGACAGGGAGCATCTCACTTTTGGTAGGTACTCACTACTGCTGACAGGGAGCATCTCACTGTTGGTAGGTACTCACTACTGCTGACTGGGAGCATCTCACTTTTGGTAGGTACTCACCACTGCTGACTGGGAGCATCTCACTGTTGGTAGGTACTCACTACTGCTGACAGGGAGCATCTCACTTTTGGTAGGTACTCACTACTGCTGACAGGGAGCATCTCACTGTTGGTAGGTACTCACTACTGCTGACTGGGAGCATCTCACTTTTGGTAGGTACTCACTACTGCTGACTGGGAGCATCTCACTGTTGGTTGGTACTCACCACTGCTGACAGGGAGCATCTCACTGTTGGTAGGTACTCACTACTGCTGACAGGGAGCATCTCACTGTTGGTAGGTACTCACCAGTGCCGACTGGGAGCATCTCACTGTTGGTAGGTACTCACTACTGCTGACTGGGAGCATCTCACTGTTGGTACTCACCACTGGACTGGGAGCATCTCACTGTTGGTAGGTACTCACTACTGCTGACTGGGAGCATCTCACTGTTGGTAGGTACTCACCACTGCTGACTGGGAGCATCTCACTGTTGGTAGGTACTCACCACTGCTGACTGGGAGCATCTCACTGTTGGTAGATACTCACTACTGCTGACAAGGAGCATCTCACTTTTGGTAGATACTCACTACTGCTGACTGGGAGCATCTCACTGTTGGTAGGTACTCACTACTGCTGACTGGGAGCATCTCACTGTTGGTAGGTACTCACTACTGCTGACTGGGAGCATCTCACTGTTGGTAGGTACTCACTACTGCTGACAGGGAGCATCTCACTGTTGGTAGGTACTCACCAGTGCTGACCAATATAGCTGCTAAGCAATATAGTGAATGTGTGTGCCTACATCTGCGAATGTGTGTGTGTGTGTGTGTGTGTCTACGCATGAATCTGGGTATGCCAATATGTGTGCATGTGTGTGTATTGTGAAGCGCCCTGTCGGTATTAGCGAATAGGCCGCTTTTATTTGCACTCAACAGTGTAAACACGTTGTGTGTGTGTGTGTGTGTGTGCGTGTACCTGTTTGCCTATGTGTGTGCACATGTGTGTGTGTGTGTGTGTGTGTGTCTGTAGCCCATTAGTGCAGTTTAACCTCTGTGTTGAGGAAGTCTGAACACCCCAGGTTCTGTTCTAACAGGGGAACCTAAACATTTGACTATTTTCTCCCCCCCTCCTCTCTTTTGTCCTAAGAGGGCAATTAAGGAAACAAATGTTTTATCCCAGATTAGTTTACTAGCAGCTCTGCATGCCAACGTTACGCCAAGTGGATCGGAATAGTGACTGGCTCTAATTATCATCACTGTTTTCAATCAGAAAATGCTCCATTTCCCAGGATGAGGTCTCCCTGGCTGCAGAAAAACACAACCTGATAGAAGAGAGAGACAATCAACAGCTCTCTGTGTGCATGTGTGTGCGTGTGTGTGTGCTAGTCTCCGGCTGTCTCAGTCCTCTCCATCACTGGTGCTCCTGACAACCCAGTAATTGGATCCAACCGGACCGACGTCTGTGTTCAGCCCCACAATTACCCAGGGTTCATTCTCCGGGGTTCATTCTCCGGGGTTCATTCTCCGGGGTTCATTCTCCGGGGTTCATTCTCCGGGGTTCATTCTCCGGGGTTCATTCTCCTGGGTTCATTCTCCGAGGTTCATTCTCCGGGGTTCATTCTCCTGGGTTCATTCTCCGGGGTTCATTCTCCGGGGTTCATTCTCCGGGGTTCATTCTCCGGCAGTATGTATTCATGTAAATCAAATAGTGACCATCCACTCAGTGCAGATCAACCCCATGTGAAACCACTGCTACGGCTCGGCAATTTGCCATAATTGTGCCACTGTGATCATCTGCGTCAGGAGGAGGCCACCTCGCCCATTGTGTGGTTCTAATGGCCTCTGAGGACGGGGCCTCTGATTTAGAACGGACGCCGTAATATCGGCACGAGGGGACAATGATGAGGTATAATATGGCTGAGATCAAACAGAGCGGGTGTGATTTAAGACGGAGGCCTGTCTGCTGGAGGCCTGGAGATGGCAGGGGGAGGGAGAGGCAGGAGGAGGGGGAGGGGAGGAGGAGACAGCAGGAGGAGGAGGAGGGGAGGGGGAGAGAGCAGGAGGAGGGGCAGTGGGAGGAGGAGACAGCAGAAGGGGAGGGGGAGACCGCAGAAGGGGAGGGGGAGACAGCAGAAGGGGAGGGGGAGACAGCAGGAGGTGGAGGAAGTGGCAGGGGGTGACATCAGAGGGAGGGGGGGGGCAGGGGAACGGGGAGACAACAGGGGAAGGGGCAGTGGGAGGGGGAGAGAGGAGGAGGAGGGGCAGTGGGAGGGGGAGACAGCATAAGGGGAGGGGGAGAGAGCAGGAGGAGGGGCAGTGGGAGGGGGAGACAACAGTGGGAGGGGCAGTGGGAGCTTGGCCTCCTCCATTCTGAGTGGTGGATCTGGCATTGATACACGGACGTTACCTAGCCGGGCTGGGCGAGGAAACACAGAGACAGGTGCATAATGAGACCGGTGACCTGGCCTCTCATCCATCCTGTGAGTGACAGCTGTGCCAGCGGGCACGGGTCTAGGTGTGCCCGCTCTGCCAAGCCACAGAGGAAGGACAGCCAACCAGTATGTCTCTGTGTCACAGGGAGGGAAAGTCACAGAGTGTGTAGAGGCAGTTGTGAATGTCAGATTCCTGTGGTCAGCGATGTGGTTGAAAAGACTCATCGGGACACATTGAGAATGTAAATGCCACGTCAGAAAATTCACACAAAAAAACAGAGCTTCATGTTTTTGCAAAACCCTCTGGGGTTAGGGTTCTGCTTGGAACCAAAAACGGGGAAAAGCCAAAAACCCTTTTTTGAGGTTCTAAATAACAGATTTTTGTCTAGTGTAATTACAGTTTTGGCACCGACATAAGCCATATTCAGGGTAATGTAATATTGATATTTTCAGAGTTAGCCAATAGAGTTTAACAGTGTTGACTGAAGTTTTGAGTTGGCCAATAGGGTTTAACAGTGTTGACTGAAGCTTTGAGTTAGCCAATAGAGTTTAACAGTGTTGACAGAAGCTTTGAGTTAGCCAATAGGGTTTAACAGTGTTGACTGAAGCTTTGAGTTAGCCTATAGGGTTTAACAGTGTTGACTGAAGCTTTGAGTTAGCCAATAGGGTTAAACAGTGTTGACTGAAGCTTTGAGTTAGCCAATAGGGTTTAACAGTGTTGACTGAAGCTTTGAGTTAGCCAATAGAGTTTAACAGTGTTGACTGAAGCTTTGAGTTAGCCAATAGAGTTTAACAGTGTTGACTGAAGCTTTGAGTTAGCCAATAGAGTTTAACAGTGTTGAAGTTTTGGTGTTGTGGTGTTGCCTGGTTAAATGGTGTGGAAGGCTCACCACACAAGCCCAGTTTGCCACAATCTTACCGGACACAACATTAACAGCCGACTTGTTGAAAGGGCTTCCTAAACCCAGAATTCAGAGGTCATTACTAGACGATGTGTCAAAGGTCATCACTAGACGATGTGTCAAAGGTCATCACTAGACGATGAGTCGTGAGTGTGACTGTAAGTGTAACTGTGTGACTGTGACCGTGAGTGTGACCGTGAGTTTAACTGTCAGTGTAACTGTGTGAGTGTGACCGTGAGTGTGACTGTAAGTGTAACTGTGTGAGTGTGACCGTGAGTGTATCCGTGAGTTTAACTGTCAGTGTAACTGTGTGAGTGTGACCGTGAGTGTGACTGTAAGTGTAACTGTGTGAGTGTGACCGTGAGTGTATCCGTGAGTTTAACTGTCAGTGTAACTGTGTGAGTGTGACCGTGAGTGTGACTGTAAGTGTAACTGTGTGAGTGTGACCGTGAGTGTATCCGTGAGTTTAACTTACTAACATTTGTACAAAAGAAAAATGCTGTTATTAGAAGCTAAAACTTTTGTTAGGAGAGGTGTGACCAAGTGTACAGACCACGTGTCAGATACCGACTTATATAAAACCAGCTTGCTAGCTCTCTGATTTGTCTAGCTAGCTAGCTGCTTGACTGAACACAGAACATCTGCGCTATGTTCTCCGTTTGGCTAAACAGATCCTTTCTGTTGCAACATTTTGCCTAAAGTTTGAGAAAGTTTTGTTCTTCTGAGAGACTTCTGATCAAACAAGCCACTTTCTGAAACTCAAACAGTTTTGCCAGTTTTTCTGTTACAGTGTGTTTCAGAACCAGGCTTTAGCTTTGCTCTTAATCCTATGACGGCTCTGAAAAAAATGAAGCACAGATGGTTCACTATGTTTTATCACAGTAGCCTGTGAAATGCATCCCAATACATATTAGCATAGAACAACAAGTGAACAACAGATATTGTATCATAATGAGATGCACACTTCCTTACAATCATGCAGAGCAAGTCATAAGACCAAGAAGAGATAAATCCCATTCCATGTGGAGGAAAGAGAGCTCGCAGATATATTTGGCACAGATTGCTCTTTTTATTATCATTATCATTAACAGTAATGTGATACTCAAACCTCCTGTGACCTTTCACAGCATCCTCTTTTCTGAGAAAAAGCGATTCATTAGCAAGAGCAGAAGGCATAGTGCAGTGAGACGGAGAGAGAGAGAGAGAGAGAGAGGGAGAGAGAGAGAGAGAGAGGGAGAGAGAGAGAGAGAGGGAGAGAAAGGGGGAGAGAGAGGGAGAGAGAGGGAGAGGGAGAGAGAGGGGGAGAGAGGGAGAGAGAGAGAGAGAGAGAGAGATTGATAGTTTACTACAACGTTGCACAGTACATTATATCCATGCCGACAGAAGGGGACAGAGAGTGGGGGAGTGAGGGGGAGGAGGGGGAGGGTAGGATTCACTCCATAACACATATAATAAAAGTATTGTAATATTGCTAATAAACCTTTATTAGTGCTCTGTGTTCCACACAGGGCTGTGATGGACTACCTCAGTATTTGGTCAGTATGCAGTCCTTCTGTATATGTGCTCCCACGCTCCAGAGGCAGGCTGTTACAGGGGAACATGGGGTGTCTGTGAGGGGCGTCTGTGGCCAACGTTCTGGGGTAACCTGCCAGGGTTCCTCCGGATCAGGAGATGGGCTGGGGCGCGGCTGGGGGGACACTAATTGAAAAGCTCCTTATGTTTTCTTCCCCCTCGTATAAACGGTCCTTCGCCCTGCACCACGCCTTGTCAGTGTGTTTAACCAATAAGATGTTCCCCTCCAGGTCTGCCACGCCTTGGCAGCGTGTTTAACCAATGAGATGTTCCCCTCCAGGGATGCCACGCCTTAGCAGCGTGTTTAACCAATGAGATGATCCCCTCCAGGGATGCCACGCCTTGGCAGCGTGTTTAACAAATGAGATGTTCCCCTCCAGGTCTGCCACGCCTTGGCAGCGTGTTTAACCAATGAGATGTTCCCCTCCAGGGGCGCCACGCCTTGGCAGCGTATTTAACCAATGAGATGTTCCCCTCCAGGTCCACCACGCCTTGGCAGCGTGTTTAACCAATGAGGTGTTCCCCTCCAGGGGCGTGTCCTCTCCAATCTTCACACTTTCGTCCAGCACTATGGCAACGATGTCCATCTTCCTTACATGTGTGTCATCATGTCATATACATGTTATAAACATGATATAATGTGTGTGTATGTATGTGTGTGTGTGTGTTTGTGTGTGTGCGCGTGTGTGTGTGTGTGTTTGTGTGTGTGTGTGTGTGTGTGTGTGTGCGTGTTTGTGTGTGTATGTGTGTGCATGTGTGTGTGTGTGCTTGTGTGTGTGTGTGCATGTGTGTGTGTGTGTGTGTGTGTGTGCGTGTGTGAGTGTGTGTGTTTGTGTGTGTATGTGTGTGCATGTGTGTGTGTGTGTGCGTGTGTGTGTGGGTGCGTGTGTGAGTGTGTGTGTGTGTGTGTGTGTGCGTGTTTGTGTGTGTATGTGTGTGCATGTGTGTGTGTGTGCTTGTGTGTGTGTGTGCATGTGTGTGTGTGTGTGTGTGTGTGTGTGTGTGAGTGTGTGTGTTTGTGTGTGTGTGTTTGTGTGTGTGCGCGTGTGTGTGTGTGTTTGTGTGTGTGTGTGTGTGCGTGTTTGTGTGTGTATGTGTGTGCATGTGTGTGTGTGTGTGTGTGCGCGTGTGTGCGTATGTGAGTGTGTGTGCGTGTGTGTGTGGGCAGTTATAAGTTATCAGGGATGCTTACAACCTTGGTCAGGGCCCTATGGGGGGGGGCACAGGGCCCTGGTGATCCAGAGTGGCGTGGCAGACTAGCCTGCCTCCTGCTAGGATTTGTTGGAATGTGAGAGAAGAGGATTTTAGCACCAGACGAGCTACGCCAGAACCATGCCAGAACCATGCCAGAACCGCGCCAGAACCACGAGAACCACGCCAGAACCACGCCAGAACCACGCAGACTTCATGCCATCTGTCTCCCCCTCCGTCATGCCTTTGCCAAACTCATCAGACCTTTTTTCTCCTTTTCATCCCTCGTTCACAAGACATGGGGCCACACTCGTGTGTGCTGATGCTGACTCAGTGGTTGCTTGATGGCCACACAGCATCTGTGTCATAGGAAACACTTTCTTCTACTCTGTCCGCTGATTAATGCTTAATGAACAGAAAACATTTCTAAGAGTCAGTAAAGGTAATCTTTTAGTGAAGGCGCTGGTGTAAAAAAGCTGTTTGTTTCATTGATAATAACAGCACCCACATGTAACTTCTGCTGTTCTGCTGTTCTGTGGTTCTGCTGTTCTGTGGTTCTGCTGTTCTGCTGTTCTGCCACCCACATGTAACTTCTGCTGTTCTGCTGTAACGCCCAGTGGTGACACAGAGTTCTGTTGACTCCCAGTGGGTCCTTATGTTTCTGTTGGTGAAATAAAAGTCTGTTTATGCATTGTTTTACAATATAAATTAATCGATGATGGATAAAAGCAAGATCTTGATTTGTTGATATTAATTGAATCAATTGAGTAACACTCCAACTGCATTCAAACCAGGAACACTCAGCTGTCGGCCAACACAAACAAACCCAGGGAAAAGGTTTTTTCAAAATAAATGTTTTGACTACGGGGGCACGCTAAAAACATTTCAAACACGAGCTCAATCATTTCCACGTTGCTGAGGGCACAGGATCAGAGTTCAGCTGGCATAATGAAATTAAAAACAAATCCTTTCATCAAATAGCTCTGTGAGCTGTGAGGTGGTCTGATGGTGTTGACCCCTGACCCCGTCCCCGCGGGGGGCACCCTGGAGAAGGGAAGGTGGGGGGGGGAGATCACACGACAGCCCTGTTCTGGCTCCATGTCCACACAGACTGGCCGGTCCTAAAGAGAGTGCCAGGTGCCAGGGACGTGGGCAGAAGGCTTTTAAGCTGACCTCTGGTCTCAGCTGGGTTGACCCTTGTCATTGATCCTGGCGGGTGAGGTAGGGGGGCAGGTGTCCCCGGCCGGTTACTAGAGCCTGGTTATGGTGGACAGCAGCGAGGTCCACACTGGCCCAAGTCACATGACCTGTCACATGACCAACCTAAGCAGCTGTGACGTGGTGAACCAGGTGATGAGCTGGAAACTTCCTGTTTGATCCACAAATTCGACAAACTGTGATATCAGAACAGTATCATGAGTTTTCCTGAAATAAACACGATTTTTGTACCCAAAATTTGTGACATCCACACGTAAAAGGTAGTTTTTTCGTGTCCTGGACACGATTTTCTTGAGGTGTTGAAAGCAAGTGTCGTGATTGGTTGACTCAACTTGCATTTTAACCAGGAAGTGGGCGTAGCTTGAATTGTAAACGCGACAGACTTAACTTTCTGGAATATAACTCTTTTTATTACTATAAATATTAAATGAAACCCTGACTCTTACTCTTGCCCTAACCTTAACCTTAACCAATACCTAACATTTCGTTTACTTATTTGTTTAACGTGTTGTTGACCAAAAACGTTTGTTGAGCTTTTTTGTGTGTGACGATTTTCCGAGGAGTCCTAAATATTACGTGTCCATGTACACAAAAAACTAATCGTGGCCAGGACACGAACAAAAAACGAACTTTTCCGTGTGCATGTCACAAATTTTGAGTGCAAAAATCGTGTCTATTTCACGAAAACCTGTGATATCGTGTTGGTGATATTGACCAATCCAGGTGACTCCCCATCCAGATGACTCCCCAACCAGATGACTCCCCATCCAGGTGACTCCCCGTCCAGATGACTCCCCATCCAGGTGACTCCCCAACCAGATGACTCCCCATCCAGGTGACTCCCCAACCAGATGACTCCCCATCCAGGTGACTCCCCATCCAGATGACTCTCAATCCAGATGACTCCCCATCCAGGTGACTCCCCATCCAGGTGACTCCCCAACCAGATGACTCCCCATCCAGGTGACTCCCCAACCAGATGACTCCCCATCCAGGTGACTCCCCAACCAGATGACTCTTTAACCATGTGACTCCACATATGTGCGACTCCTTAACCAGGTCAGAAACACCATCTAAGTGCTGTGATAGAGGGCAGAAGACTTCATCGTTCCAGTTCACCAACGGCTGAAATGAAATGATGGAGCAGAAGGAAATCAGAATCATTATGTGGTTTATAATTCATTAACGTTTTGTAGCGGTTCATGCATAATTCATGAGGGGAAATCAAGTCAGAAATATCAAAGCCAAAGTTATTATCTGCAGAAACCTTTTATTCCTCAAATGTTCACAGATAAATGTCCTTAAATTGTGGAGTGATTAGATTAAGATTGTACACCTCTAACAATATCTGACATTAAAATAACCAGGAAGAAAACAATGACGTCTTTTAAGTGTGATATTTGGGGGGTGTGGTGTTAAATTTGCATTTTAAGCAAGTGTTGTAGAAAACATATATACATACGTGACTGGAATAAAGGAGCACTAATGCAAGCGGTGAGAAAACGTGCGTTTGAAACGTGCACGCTCCCACACATTCGTGCACAGCTCTTGTTGTAGTGCCGATGTGTCGTAATAGAAGAGCTCAGCTTGGATCTCATTCATAATGAGTTGACTTGTTCTGGAGTTGTTGGAAGACAATAGCAGACAGTGTGTGAGTGTGTGTGTGTGTGTCTGGGCCAGACTTGGAGGAGGTTACCAATAACACTTTAGCTCATCTTGTTGTATGCACACACACACACACACACACACACACACACACACACACACACACACACACACACACACACTCTCTCTTCCTCTCTCTGTTCTCCCTGGGGCTTGGATGTCAAAGCAGGGACCTCAGAAAAGGAGGGAATAAGATAGAGTTATGTCAGATTCTGTCAGCAGCCAGTTGAAAAAAATCATAGGAAAACAGAGCTTTCTGATTGGTTTCTGTGGCGCTCTTCATCTCCCGGTCTTTCTGATGGGCTCTAACCACGAGCCCACAAACAACCTGGCCCAAAGACAGGACCTAGGAAGGAACGGAGTGGTGAGACACAAGAGGTGTGGAAAAGTGCACACAGAAGATAGGTGGAGAGATTGGGTGGGAGAGGGGTGGAGAGATGAGATGGGAGAGGGGTGGAGAGATGGGATGGGAGAGGGGTGGAGAGATGGGAGAGGGGTGGAGAGATGGGAGAGGGGTGGAGAGATGGGAGAGGGGTGGAGAGATGGGAGAGGGGTGGAGAGATGGGGTGGGAGAGGGGTGGAGAGATGGGAGAGGGGTGGAGAGATGGGAGAGGGGTGGAGAGATGGGAGAGGGGTGGAGAGATGGGAGAGGGGTGGAGAGATGGGATGGGAGAGGGGTGGAGAGATGGGATGGGAGAGGGGTGGAGAGATGGGAGAGGGGTGGAGAGATGGGGTGGGAGAGGGGTGGAGAGATGGGATGGGAGAGGGGTGGAGAGATGGGAGATGGAGAGATGGGAGAGGGGTGGAGAGATGGGATGAGAGAGGGGTGTCATGCACGGTGGTATATTATTAATAAAGCATTATAAACGTGAGCACATCAAAGCTTCCATGTTATCACACATGAAAGTAACATACTACGGCTTAATGTCTCCTTAGGCATGTTGTGGTGGCGCCGGTCCCATTTCAAATGCATTGTGTGGCGAATGGATTCATGTGAGTGGAGAGAGGGGACCTGGTACGAGTGCACACTGTAATTTAAAACCTCACCTCATACACGCTTCAAAGCCTCAGTGCAGGACGATGTTTAGTGCTTACTGATCTAGCAGGATGCAATAAGCACTCACGTGCACGTGTAGAGGACAGCGTACATGCCCAGGGTGTAACACACACTCACGTGCACGTGTAGAGGACAGCGTACATGCCCAGGGTGTAACACACACTCACGTGCACGTGTAGAGGACAGCGTACATGCCCAGGGTGTAACACACACTCACGTGCACGTGTAGAGGACAGCGTACATGCCCAGGGTGTAACACACACTCACGTGCACGTGTAGAGGACAGCGTACAGGCCCAGGGTGTAACACACACTCACGTGCACGTGTAGAGGACAGCGTTACAGGCCCAGGGTGTATATTTTTAGATATACATTTTTTCACTATTTATCAGATCACAAAACATATTGAATGATCAGAGAAAACGCCTGATGTTTAAATGTTCCATTTTTCTGCCTCACAAACTATGAATCTTGAGTTTGGCAGCATTACAGTGGCGTTTGTTCAAATGGAGATGGCTGTAAGGTAAGACAACGTTTCCCCAGCCCTCCCCCTACCCAACACCAGGTAATTATCCTAATCTAGCCTTCTCCTTGGCTCCTGCGCTCCTCCTGCGCCCCTCCTGTGCTCCTCTACCCCACCACGTGGCTTTGGACCACCTCCGTGGCTTCATTAGGAACACAGGGAGTGACTAATGGCTTGGCTCTGCAGTGAACAGGCTGTCAGAGCTGGAGGAGACGCAGCTGAGGTGGAGAGATGTAGGGACCAGAGAGGAGGGGGAGTAGGGGGAGAGATGGAGGGGGAGAGATGGAGGGACCATAGAGGAGGGGGAGTAGGGGGAGAGAAGAAGGGAGGAGGGGGAGGAGGGGGAGAGATGGAGGGAGGAGGGGGAGAGATGGAGGGACCAGAGAGAAGGGGGAGTAGGGGGAGAGATGGAGGGAGGAGGGGGAGAGATGGAGGGACCAGGGAGGAGGGGGAGTAGGGGGAGGGAGGAGGGGGAGAGATGGAGGGAGGAGGGGGAGAGATGGAGGGAGGAGGGGGAGAGATGGAGGGACCAGAGAGGAGGGGGAGAGGAGGATTACAGCACAGGAGGTTAACATCTCAATCACTCAGAACAATACAGTCTGTTAGTGTTTCAGACGTCACCCGGAAAAGGAACGACACAGTGGGATGAGATTGTGTGTCACATTAGAAAGTAAAGAACGTGAGGAGGACGTTATCTGGGAGTGCTTGAGTGTGTGTTTCAGTGTGTGTTACCTGTAGAGTCTGTGACTGAATGTTTTTGAGTGTGTGTTTACGTCTGTGACTGCGTGTGTTTGAGTGTGTGTTTGAGTGTGTATTTGAATGTGTGTTTGAGTGTGTGTTTGAGTGTGTGACTAAGTGTGTGTTACCTGTAGAGTCTGTGACTGAATAATTTTGAGTGTGTGTTTACGTCTGTGACTGCGTGTGTTTGAGTGTGTGTTTGAGTGTATATTTGAATGTGTGTTTGAGTGTGTGTTTGAGTCTGTGACTAAGTGTGTGTTTGAGTGTTTGTTTGGGTGTGTGTTTGAGTGTGTGTTTGAGTGTGTGTTCTACGATCCTGGAAGAGACAAACAACCCCTTTGATAATAACAAGGAATGTGACATGGTGGGGATTATTTGCTGATCCCAACACAGAATGGCAAGTTTAAGTTCAGGGGTTTGACACATTTAGATTGGCCATCAGATTGGTGTGTTTCAGGAGTCATTAAATTAGATGAGAAAGGCCGACTGGTGCACAACAACATAGAAACCCTCCCCGTCTCGTGGAAACAGAAGGAATGGGGGTGGAAACTCTGTTCCACTTCTTTTTTTCTTTTTTTCGTGACAAAGTGACACCCTTGATGGTTGGAAAAATGTTTGGGTCCCTGAGCAGATTTCTTCAATCCGAAAATAAAACGTGTGACATCAAGACAAAAAGACATTTTCCCAACCTACAAATGAACCCCTAAAGAGAGCAGTGATATCTGTCACCCCTCCCCCATTCCTTCTGTGTCATCACTGGTTCTTCTCTCTACAAATCGTCATATAGTCCAACTGTGACATACTGTACATTTATATATATATATATATGCACTGATGAGCCAAAACATTATGACCACTCCCGGATGAAGCATTTTTGTCGTCTCCTAACAAAGGACTCGTGTCAAGCTCTGGTTAGATGGTAAGCAAACAACAAGTTCTTGTCAAGGTGTTGGATGCAGGAGAAATAGGCAGAAGTAAAGACCTGAGAGACTTAGACATGGGCCTAATTATTATGACCAGAGAATTGTGTCAGAGCATCTCTGAAACTGCAAGGCTTGTTGGATTCTCCTGGTCAGCAGTGGTGAGTACCTACAGACAGTGGTCCTGGTCAGTAGTGGTGAGTACCTACAGACAGTGGTCCTGGTCAGTAGTGGTGAGTACCTACAGACAGTGGTCCTGGTCAGCTGTGGTGAGTACCTACTGACAGTGGTCCTAGTCAGTAGTGGTGAGTACCTACAGACAGTGGTCCTGGTCAGTAGTGGTGAGTACCTACAGACAGTGGTCCTGGTCAGCTGTGGTGAGTACCTACTGACAGTGGTCCTGGTCAGTAGTGGTGAGTACCTACTGACAGTGGTCCTGGTCAGTAGTGGTGAGTACCTACTGACAGTGGTCCTGGTCAGTAGTGGTGAGTACCTACAGACAGTGGTCCTGGTCAGTAGTGGTGAGTACCTACAGACAGTGGTCCTGGTCAGTTGTGGTGAGTACCTACTGACAGTGGTCCTGGTCAGTTGTGGTGAGTACCTACTGACAGTGGTCCTGGTCAGTAGTGGTGAGTACCTACTGACAGTGGTCCTGGTCAGCTGTGGTGAGTACCTACAGACAGTGGTCCTGGTCAGTTGTGGTGAGTACCTACTGACAGTGGTCCTGGTCAGTTGTGGTGAGTACCTACTGACAGTGGTCCTGGTCAGCTGTGGTGAGTACCTACTGACAGTGGTCCTGGTCAGCAGTGGTGAGTACCTACTGACAGTGGTCCTGGTCAGCTGTGGTGAGTATATATATATATGTGTGTGTGTGTGTGTGTGTGTGTGTGTATATATATATATATATATATATATATATATATATGTATATATGTGTTTAGATATGAGGTCCTCCTCTGTGGTGAGATCTGGGTCATGGTGTTTGGTGCTGTAAGCCCATAAAACCTGTGGATAAGGTAGTGAGGTAGTGAACAGCCTGACTCATAACGACCCACTGGGCCTCGTGTCTGCAAACAAACAGAACCAATTTCTCTAGCGAGCCTGAGAAACCAGATCGAAACATCAATTGCGATTAATTAAACCAAAACAACGGGAAACACCGGCATTTGTTTAATCTCCTGAGCTGTTCTCTGTGAAAGCTATGGACTCTAGTGTAACATAGCATCACAAAGCCCAACGTCATTATCCAGTCCACCCCTGTAATGTTTATACATACAGTAAAGATTGGGTTATTTACATTGTGCTCTGCAGGACGTACTCCAGAAGCCTTAGTTCTCTCTAAGCATCAACTTCAAATAATGTTTTTAGTTTCAGCACACTACACGGATTTAGTGAATCCCAAATAGGAGGACTATGTGAGAATCAGCTGTAACTCTGAATATTCACGGCAGCTCCCGCACTCATCTGGATTGCTGCGGGCATCTTGAGTTTCATATCAGTGGATGTAGCCAAAGCTTTAATGTAACACACAGGGCATTATGTGTTTGTGAAGAAACACACACACATTATATAGAAGGGGCGGACGGGGAACACAAACTGGCCATACCGGTCTGTTTCTTGAGTTTCCCACACCAGCCCATAATTCTACTGAACAAATAGTAGAAAATAAATTCTGGCGTATCCCCTGAAATGCCAGATGGCTAGTCAGCCCCTGTCATGAAATAACTAAATAATTGTATGTCACAGTCCTGGGATAGAGGCCTCTAAATTCTCTCTTTGGTCGACATTAAAGAGGTAAGACAATGGACCAAACCCTGACTTTGTGTGTGCACTCATTCTTTCTGTGCCGAGACACAAATGGCCAGTCCACTAAATTTTAGCTCTTTTCTAGCAACTCAAACAGTAACTATACAACAAAACAAAAAGCGCAAAAACTTCAACCAAACACTGTAATGTTTCAATGAGCCGCTCAGCCATGGTTGATTATCATGGGAGGTTGTTAGCTGGATGCAGGCGACAGACAGATGAAGATTTGGACGTTCCAGAAAGCTTTTCAGAAGGGTTTCGGGTAAATGAAAGACAAATGCCAGTAGTGACCACTCAGCTATTTTCCCAGTCAAGATCAAAGGCTTCTCCGGTCTGGCCTCACCGCGGGAAACTTGAAATAGGCCCTGCCTTTGTTTGCTGTTGCTAGGAGACCTGGAGACAGCAGAAAGTGTTTGCAGTTCATAGAGAACAAGATCAAAACCCTTCCCAATATAAATGTCTAAGGCCGCCACGCATCTTGGGACGGGGTTACCATTAACACAGGACACAGGAAAAATTAGCGGGAAATAATGATTTCTCTCTGCGTTGGCCATCGACTGAATTTAAGAATTTCTTGACTTTTTTAGTTGGCAAAGAATGTAGTTTAATTGCGACGGGGTTGGATGTTATTAGCTCTGATGAATGTCTGGCTCTATCACACACACCGACACACACACACACACACTGACACACACACTAATCACACATCTCCATCAGCGACTCACAGTTTACCAATCCAGCCCACATCCCGTTAGATATTTATAGGGCTGAAGTTCTTCTAAGCCACAATGCTAATTATCTTTTGATGAGTCCCAGGACAGTATCCTGGATGGGCGTGGACGTTCATCAGCTGTTAATAAATCAACAGAGGCACAAAAGAGCGTCCAGACCAGCTGGAAAACACACAGTAAACAGAGTGTTGATATTTACAAGACAGAGACACAACCCCTAAAGGTTTCTGTGGAGGAGTCTACTGTTGTTTGTAGGTGTAGTACAATAGTACAATGGCCATATTCTGGTTTCATCTGGCTACCCATGTACAATGTGGCTGTAAATATGTAGGTCAATATTTAATGATAGCGTAACTGTGTGTGTTGTGTACATAGCGATGAGCTCAGTCATGAATAAATAGTTCAGGTAACTCTGCCTGGCAAATCTTCTCCTTATCCTCAGTTACATAACATCGTTCAGGGACAAATATGACCGTCTTTAACCATCTGAAAAACCAGTCTCAATTCTCTTCTTCCAATTAGGAAAGGTAGCCAACATCCTCTGCATGAGGAATATCTTGGTCACGACTCACAACCAAAAATATAGAAAATTGCACCTATTTAGACTATATCAATAGATGGGAAAAATATTGAAATAACATGAACATGATGTGTACACAGAGCCGGTCCTAACCAATATGGTGCCCTGACCAATATGGTGCCCTGACCAATATGGTGCCCTAACCAATATGGTGCCCTGACCAATATGGTGCCCTGACCAATATGGTGCCCTGACCAATATGGTGCCCTAACCAATATGGTGCCCTAACCAATATGGTGCCCTAACCAATATGGTGCCCTGACCAATATGGTGCCCTGACCAATAACCAATATGGTGCCCTAACCAATATGGTGCCCTAACCAATATGGTGCCCTGACCAATATGGTGCCCTGGCCAATATGATGCCCTAACCAATATGCTGCACTAACCAATATGATGCCCTAACCAATATCATGCCCAAACCAATATGGTGCCCTAACCAATATGGTGCCCTAACCAATATGGTGCCCTAACCAATATCATGCCCTAACCAATACGGTGCCCTAACCAATATGGTGCCCTAACCAATATGATGCCCTAACCAATATGATGCCCTAACCAATATGGTGCCCTAACCAATATGGTGCCCTAACCAATATGGTGCCCTAACCAATATGATGCCCTAACCAGTATGGTGCCCTAACCAATATGATGCCCTAACCAATATGGTGCCTAACCAGTATGGTGCCCTAACCAATATGGTGCCTAACCAGTATGGTGCCCTAACCAATATGGTGCCCTAACCAGCCTAACCAGTATGGTGCCCTAACCAATATGGTGCCTAACCAGTATGGTGCCCTAACCAATATGGTGCCTAACCAGTATGGTGCCCTAACCAATATGGTGCCTAACCAGAATGGTGCCCTAGGCCAGATTTTAGCTTGTGCCCCGCTAGCAACGCAGCCAATTCATATTTGTTTGGCGCCCCCTATGGATGTCCGCCAGTCCAGCATATGCCTATAGCACCTACATGGCAGTACTGAAGTGTTGCATGTTACCTTTGAGGATAACGTCCGAAATTTTACCTTTTACCCAGTTAGTTATTTTTTTTATCTCCTATGCAAATCTAGCAACAATTGTTGCTCTGAATAAAAATGTCCAATTTAAATAACCTGTGAATGATACATACACATGTCAGGCACACAATTGGTTTATTTTGCATATTTATATAAAAATAGGTCTTTCTTACATTTTAGTTTGCTTTAGGGATTAATTTTTTTATTTCCGTTTCAGACACTTGGGAGGATACATTCAAATGTTTACAAAAAAATAGTTTGCAAAATAAACAACTGAACAAATTGCAGGTCAATTCAAGTGAAGGTCATGTGTAAACCTATGGACTTGGGTTGAATTAGACTTCACAATAAAAGATCATATGAAAACCTATGGTCTTGGGTTGAATTAGACTTCACAATAAAAGATCATGTGAAAACCTATGGTCTTGGGTTGAATTAGACTTCACAATTAAAGATCATGTGTAAACCTAATGTCTTGGGTTGAATTGGACTTCACAATAAAAGCTCATGTGAAGACCTATGGTCTTGGGTTGAATTGGACTTCACAATAAAAGCTCATGTGAAAACCTATGGTCTTGGGTTGAATTAGACTTCACAATTAAAGATCATGTGTAAACCTAATGTCTTGGGTTGAATTGGACTTCACAATAAAAGCTCATGTGAAGACCTATGGTCTTGGGTTGAATTGGACTTCACAATAAAAGCTCATGTGAAAACCTATGGTATTTGGTTGAATTGGACTTCACAATAAAAGTTCATGAGATTCACCCACTCACTTCTTTAATCCTGTCACTTTAATAAACATTCCACAATCGTGGTAATTACAGTGGCCAGTCCAGGAGCACAAACTACTTGTGAGATAAAGGTGAAGTTAAACATCATCCCTTCTTGTACGATAACCACTGAAGTTAAACATCATCCCTTCTTGTACAACAACCGCTGAAGACAAACATCATCCCTTCTTGTACGATAACCACTGAATATAAACATCATCCTTTCTTGTACGATAACCACTGAAGTTAAACATCATCCCTTCTTGTAAAATAACCACTGAAGTTTAACATCATCCCTTCTTGTACGATAACCACTGAAGTTAAACATCATCCCTTCTTGTACAATAACCACTGAAGTTTAACATCATCCCTTCTTGTACGATAACCACTGAAGTTAAACATCATCCCTTCTTGTACGATAACCACTGAAGTTAAACATCATCCCTTCTTGTACGATAACCACTGAAGTTAAACATCATCCCTTCTTGTACAATAACCACTGAAGTTTAACATCATCCCTTCTTGTACGATAACCACTGAAGTTAAACATCATCCCTTCTTGTACGATAACCACTGAAGTTAAACATCATCCCTTCTTGTACGATAACCACTGAAGTTAAACATCATCCCTTCTTGTACGATAACCACTGAAGTTTAACATCATCCCTTCTTGTACGATAACCACTGAAGTTAAACATCATCCCTTCTTGTACGTTAACCACTGAAGTTAAACATCATCCCTTCTTGTATGATAACCACTGAAGTTTAACATCATCCCTTCTTGTATGATAACCACTGAAGATGAACATCCCCCGGTCGCCTTAAACCACAGTTGATATGTATATTAAGGTAATAGGTCCTAACATGTACAAACCACACGTGAGTGACCTTCATGTCTGGAACGGTTAAGATTAGAATTGCGCCACTCTCTGTCTGTTGTTTTTGCCATCCCCAGCCAACTGGCACAGCCTGGATGTCCACGCTAGGCTGCCAGTCTGTCATGGTGACAACGACGGCCAGATACCGCATGGCGTGCAAAGATGACAGAAGTGGCGGCAGGCCAGACAGTAGCCAAAACTTGTGAAGTAGCTACTTTACATGGAGAAAAAGCAGTCTGTGGGTTTTTGGGTGCTCACCCACCTCTATGGCCATTTAAATGTGTAAAATACCTGCAGATCTGTGCCAATAGGAGGAATACATTTCACCAGGTGTACTCTGGGTAGGTTGAAATGTCGCCTTTAAATGTATTTTTCTCTTCTAATGTAATCAGATACAGGGAACTCAGGATCCAAATGGAGATGCTTTCAGGTGTGTGAAGGACAGCAGGTGAAGGGGTCGGCCCAAATGGACGTGTATGATTGGCTGGATTATTTTGGCATAAAAGAAGGTAGAACGTTTTTAAAATGTGTTCTAAATTCTCCATTAAGTATCTTATTGCATGTAGTTTAGTGTGATAGGTAACCAAACCACATCAACAATCAGAAATATCCTCATCAATGACACATTTGGTCCCAATACAGTTTGTTGTTCCCAGAACTAGAATATTCAATAAACAGAGTGGACTATATTCACACTTCTGAAGGCTTTAACTTTTAGCAAGTTTTAGAAAAGAATGTTTAGATTATTCATATCAGGAACATGCAAGAACACACTAATATTGCCCAATAGGATATTTCAGCCCATGCTTGGCTCTGCCCACGTCCTTCATCTGACCAATCAGCTTCACAAGCCTAGTTAACTAGTTATCTCGCAGACAATGGTGGCGTGACTCGACCGCGTCATCTTCTGAGTCAGCGCCGCACCAATGCCCTCATCGGCGAAAATAAGAGGCAGAGTTTGGATGGCATATCGAGAAAGGAAGAACACCTGAAAGCACTTTAGCTCAGTCAGTGAAACTGCTTAAAAGGTCACCACAGGTGAGGAATAACTGCAGAGGAACTTAGGAGTGAAAGCTTGAGATCTGACCTCACTGGCTGTGCTCTGACCCTGATTCACATGAATAGTGCTGAGGCCAACTCAAACTGCCAGCACCAACACCTCCACAAACACAGAGCTGAGCAGCCTTGCCTTCGGACATGACTCAGGATATTTTACCTTTGTTTAATTTCTAAATAAATGCCCTCCAGGGCACAGCCAGTAACACAGTGTCTGTTCACTGTGCTCTCCCTGTGCTCTCCCTGTGCTCTCCCTGTGCTCTCCCTGTGACAGCTGCTTTGGATGTCTGTATTATCTTTTTTTAATTACTAGAGAGCTGAGCCCATTGCTGCTGAACAATCCCAGGTGGGTATTCCATTTCTGCTGAGTTGATATCATGACACTTTGCTTAACTAAAAAAGCTCAGTAACACGCTGTATTTCTTATGTCTGACAACGATGTGTTGCTGGATAATTATTCTGCTGTGTCGGTCTATGTGGCACAACTCCTCTATGAGTCAGTCTATGTAGCACACCTAGTCTATGAGTCAGTCTATGTAGCACACCTAGTATATGAGTCAGTCTATGTAGCACACCTAGTATATGAATCAGTCTATGTAGCACACCTAGTCTATGAGTCAGTCTATGTAGCACACCTAGTATATGAGTCAGTCTATGTAGCACACCTAGTATATGAATCAGTCTATGTAGCACACCTAGTCTATGAGTCAGTCTATGTAGCACAATAGTCTATGAGTCAGTCTATGTGGCACACCTAGTCTATGAGTCAGTCTATGTGGCACACCTAGTCTATGAGTCAGTCTATGTGGCACACCTAGTCTATGAGTCAGTCTATGTGGCACACCTAGTCTATGAGTCAGTCTATGTGGCACACCTAGTCTATGAGTCAGTCTATGTGGCACACCTCCTCTATGAGTCGGCCTTAATGTACCTCATCTATAAATCAATGTTTTGATTCAAATGTTGTATTTTACACAGAGCCTAACACTTTAATGAGGACTAAATATGTATATTCAACTATTTAAATGTGTGGCATGAACTCAAACGATCTGAAGGTTTTATCTAACTGCATGTGCTACTTGAAATTGGTCTTTCAGGCTACGTTCACAGGTAGATGATAGGGAGAGATTTAGTTTGTGTTGTTGAGAATTGACTTGGGCTCATTTGATTCTTCAGTTTAAAACCATGATGCGGGAAGACCATATACCCAGATATGCATTTCTTAGTGTATTGCACACTGGCACAGAAACTGCTGGTGAGAAAAAAAATGTAGATAACAGTAACATGTCACCATGTGTTTTTAATAATAACACAACTTTATCTGGCATAAGCTGCGCTCGTATATTGTTGAGATCTAGAGGGGTACGACCACGCCTCTAAAATAACCCGTTTTCGGGTCGGAGGGTACAGCTGGGAGGTACAGCTGGGAGGGTACAGCTTTTGCTTTGAGTCGATCGTTCCAACCTAAAATTACAAACTGTCACTAAAATATTCTGTGAAATAATAATTATTCATGGGCGACAGTTGGGTCTATTAAATCTGATCCATTCGGCAATACAAGAAGTTCAGACGTCTGTATAATCGCATCCGGAATAAACACTTGAAACCACTCATTACAGCTGCAGACCTTTATCTTCACTGATGAGAGAACAGTTACTGGGCTCTAATTTACTGGTCTCTAAGTTACTGGTCTCTCCTGTAGTTTGGCGGAGGGACACACCCTTGTGTGACATCACGTAGGTTTAAAAAGTATGCATCCGCGGTCCAATCACATTACAATAGGTCTCTAACCTGTATTCACAGGGGAATAGGCATCTGGATAGAAATATCATGTAAAAAATAAAAACGCTTAACGAATATATTAGCGTGCGTCAGATAATTGGGTTTATACTCGCAGACAATCGCAGACATATATTTATTAGGCACTATTTCTGACTTTCTTTGATTGCATTATATATCTAAAAATCTGAATCAGGTTTAGTCGCCTGTTTACACACACAATTATTTTTCGGTCCCATATATATATATATACAGCACTTTATAACCAATACATGAATCCAGTCTATGTTTGTTTTCACGATGATTAATTCAGTCTAAAATGTGTTATAGTTTAATGCAACAGAACGAAAAAATTAAATGATTCACGACATTAAATATTTTTTTTCGGTACAAAATGTCGAGGGCTAAAAAATAATGTCCACATCACAAAATGAAGTGGAAGGCTACAGTTTGTTTATTGTGTTAGACCCTATGCTAAATGCGATCATTGGCTATTTGTTAACATGAGCTCATAAAATCACAGCAACATTTGATTTAATTCGTTTATTTTAGAAAACAGGCGTCCTTAAAAAAATAAAAAGGTTCAAATTGGGATCCTAACAGAATAAAAAATAGCCTAATTATACAGTAACCGTTTTCAACATTCTAAATCTTGACCCTCATCAATCATTTGGTTAAATATACTTACAACCTTTTTAATTGGTCACAATATACGTCAGTAACAGATATGTTTCCTACCGGCTTTGGCTCCAAAAGTTCGCGTGTTGTGGACTGACTGTTGCCTGAACTCTGGTACCCCATGGTGCCAATAAAACGCCTCGGTTACTGGGTCCGGAATAAAAGACGGAAAGTTTATAACGTTAAGGAGCAAAAGTACAGCAGCCTGTGTAAGAAAAACAAGATTTAGGATCCTGACGGTGAGTGGGTGGAATTCAGTTTGGGGTCAGAGGGCCAAAGGTACCTTTAACCAGCCCCAGGAGTGTACGGGCCGCCCATAGACGTCCAACTAACTGGGTATAGCCTCTATTGCATAATAATACCACTTTATCATCAATCAATGGGCCTAAAGTCAATAGGGACATCAATCAAAAAATCTACAATATATTCCACGCTATAATATTATAGTTTATTAGGATCGAAAACTTTAGGCTAAACAAACAACATTCCCATGTGTCGTATATAGGCTGAGTCTACATCTGATATAACTACTGATTGGGTAAGCATTGGCATATTGGGTGACGTAACTTTCGGTCAAAACAAAATCAGACGAGATAATATGAAGTATCCAAACTTTTATCAAATGCGATCAGTCAATTAATTATATACATGTATTATATATATATAATATAAAAATACACGCATATATATATATAATAAACTTTCAACAATAACATAAGTGCGTTATTTTGTTGATCTATAAAACTAATGTTACTGTGCAGGAGTTTCCATTATTAATAATATAGGGGCTTAAAGAGCAAGCTGACGTCACAGCCCAGTAAGCACCAGCCGTGTGTTCGGCGTCTCCAAGTAAAGACTTATCTGCAAAAAAAGGTTTGGACTGACAATGTGGGTGGACAGGGCGTGAAACTACTATCATCATCAGTTTGGAATGAAAGAAAGAAAACATATATGGGACAAAAGGGAGGCTCATTCCAATTGAGCAGCGTTGTTAGGACAACCAGAACCATCCCTCAGATGATTAGTTCCACTTCAAAATGATTTACTCTCCGCCGTGAAACCGAACCTCTTTTGTGTTCCTATAGAGGTTTCACAAGTAAAAAGAAGAATCGTATGTTCGTCGGTCTGTTTAGTTTTTTCTCTGTTCGTACTACAATTGTATTAAATAAATAGAAGACTTTAACAATGCCCAATAAGTCCATAAACATGTCGAACGCAGACTAAAAGGTTGAATGCGTGCACATAATCACAGTCCAAAGTGTATAGTAACAGGACCTACTGAATACAAAAGCTGTAGGACCGACTGCAGTCTATAAATGAGTGGCCAATGCTTTCTCTCCTACAGCCTGTTTGGGAGGATTTTACTAGATATACACAACTTCATGCAAAATGTAATATTTATTTTGTGTTCTAACACTGATATTTCAATGTGGGCGAAGTAGGAAAAAATTGAATAGTATAAGCTCTGTTTGCCATAGGCTTGGTTGCTTTATTTCAGAGCAGTTGGTATAGTTCTGTGGTATAGTGAATGTTTTATGTGTGATGTCCTGGGTTCAATTCCCAGATTTTCTCCAGGTTGCTGTTGCAAAAAAAAAAAATGTAGATTGTGTTGGTTCTTGGAGGGTTCTGTAGCAGTCAGAACAATTAAAGAATGTAGGAACCTCTATGAGTTATTCTAAGAAGTCTTTAAAAAGTTTAATTGTTCCTCAAAGAATAACTTCACAGGTCCTTTTAGGTGGATATTTGAGTGGAAAGGTTTTTATTAGTTTTTTTCAGTAGGCCTAGCATGCGGAAATAGTTTTCTTTCAATACCTTTTGGCATTTTTCTTTATGAAGTTATGCGTTTCTGGTCACTTGCAAAGTAAATGCAATAACCTATATAAATGTATAGGCTGTTTCTAGTCCTGCTACATAATTAGATTACTTCATCAAGAGTATTTCAATTTTTAATTTTGATACAGTTAGATACTCATTTAACCCATTCAGCCACACATACATGTAGATACTAATTTAACCCATTCAGCCACACATACATGTAGATACTAATTTAACCCATTCTGTCACACATACATGTAGATACTAATTTAACCCATTCAGCCACACATACATGTAGATACTAATTTAACCCATTCTGTCACACATACATGTAGATATTAATTTAACCCATTCTGTCACACATACATGTATATACTAATTTAACCCATTAAGCCACACATACATGTAGATACTAATTTAACCCATTCTGTCACACATACATGTAGATATTAATTTAACCCATTCTGTCACACATACACGTAGATACTAATTTAACCCATTATGTCACACATACATGTAGATACTAATTTAACCCATTCTGTCACACATACATGTAGATACTAATTTAACCCATTCTGTCACACATACATGTAGATATTAATTTAACCCATTCTGTCACACATACATGTAGATACTAATTTAACCCATTCTGTCACACATACATGTAGATAATAATTTAACCCATTCAGCCACACATACATGTAGAAACTAATTTAGCCCATTCTGCCACACATACATGTAGA
This sequence comes from Dallia pectoralis, assembly GCA_029465975.1. Lineage (NCBI taxonomy): Eukaryota > Metazoa > Chordata > Actinopteri > Esociformes > Umbridae > Dallia > Dallia pectoralis. Next base: position 28,552,577 of record CM055729.1, read on the forward strand.
TAGTAATTTAACCCATTCTGCCACACATACATGTAGATACTAATTTAACCCATTATGTCACACATACATGTAGATAGTAATTTAACCCATTATGTCACACATACATGTAGATAGTAATTTAACCCATTCTGCCACACATACATGTAGATAGTAATTTAACCCATTCTGCCACACATATATACTAATTGTTTAACCCATTCTGCTCAGATCCATGTAGATACTCATGTGCATATAAACCATTCTGCACATTCTGCCCACATGTAGCAGAGCTGATTGCTAAACTCACCAGGAGGGACTAGATGTATGACATTTTTGAATGCATAAGCAAGTTTATTTATATAGCACAATTAATTCAATGTCCTTTACAAAGGAAAAATAATTAATAAAATACAAGCATTTTATATTCATAGCAACCTGTTTACTGGCATCATGTGCATTTCCCACACTACATCTCAGTAATATAAATAACTGTGTACATTTCACACACTACATCTCAGTATGTAACTGTCTACATTTGAAACATTACATCTCAGTTTGTAACTGTGTACATTTCACACACTACATCTCAGTATATAACTGTGTACATTTCACACACTACATCTCAGTAAGTAACTGTCTACATTTCACACACTGCATCTCAGTATGTAACTGTGTACATTTCACACACTACATCTCAGTATGTAACTGTGTACATTTCACACACTACATCTCAGTATGTAACTGTGTACATTTCACACACTACATCTCAGTATGTAACTGTGTACATTTCACACATTACATCTCAGTTTGTAACTGTGTACATTTCACACACTACATCTCAGTATATAACTGTGTACATTTCACACATTACATCTCAGTTTGTAACTGTGTACATTTCACACACTACATCTCAGTATATAACTGTGTACATTTCACACATTACATCTCAGTTTGTAACTATGTACATTTCACACACTACATCTCAGTATGTAACTGTGTACATTTCACACACTACATCTCAGTATATAACTGTGTACATTTCACACACTACATCTCAGTTTGTAACTGTGTACATTTCACACACTACATCTCAGTATGTAACTGTGTACATTTCACACACTACATCTCAGTATATAACTGTGTACATTTCACACACTACATCTCAGTTTGTAACTGTGTACATTTCACACACTACATCTCAGTATATAACTGTGTACATTTCACACACTACATCTCAGTATGTAACTGTGTACATTTCACACACTACATCTCAGTAAGTAACTGTGTACATTTCACACACTACATCTCAGTAAGTAACTGTGTACATTTCACACATTACATCTCAGTAAGTAACTGTGTACATTTCACACACTACATCTCAGTATGTAACTGTGTACATTTCACACACTACATCTCAGTATGTAACTGTGTACATTTCACACACTGCATCTCAGTAAGTAACTGTGTACATTTCACACACTACATCTCAGTAAGTAACCCACAATCCTCTGTTCTGAAACAGGGCCACGTGTCCCAGCCTTTATGAAGGGAAGATACGAAGAGAAACTAGATGAACACAGACTCAATATTGAATTAATAACCAATAATATTTATTCTGGGTTGTCTCCATAATTCATATGACATATAGTAGCAGTTAAAAAATAAAAACGGAACATTTTCTTTGTGATTTTTATTATAGATACTTTGCTTTAATCAAATCACTCCGTAATAATGTTTGGAGAAGATTTATCTGTGGTAATATCTGAGGTAAATGTCCACCTGCACCTGTTCCACTTCTCACTCTTTCCTCCTATTTCAAATCTTTCCAAACCAAACTTTAAAATGACATTTCCATAGGCCTTTATCATCAATCCATATATTGGTGATAAATTATTTGTATCTCCTAACCCTTAGATTTGTTTAAGACACGTTTCATTCTAAAAGCTGTTTTTTTTCAGTTTGACGTTGCCTTTTACATGCACTGAAAGCCCAAAAAGTGTTTTCACAACGCAATCATAAAAACACCAATATAAAAATTGAAGAACCACTCTGGGTATTTTAGAGTAGGCTACTCAGGATTTCTCTTTTATTCTGTGGATCATAACACTGGAATTGGGTTTCTATTAAAGCACCATCCAAACACCAGATCTCAGCTTATGCGCTCTACTTTTCATGGTTTCATTTTCACAATCACAGTGTCTAGGGTTTTTCTGTTTTTACAGTGTGGTGAGGTCTTGAAGCATCAGTTACACAAACCTTAGCCCCGTCTAACAGAATAATGGGTTACTCCTTTTCTAAGGTAGCTGTACAGCACAAATTCAAAGCTCAGACAAAGCCGGAACGAATTGTTATTGTTGTGTTTTTACATTTGAATTTCAATGTTTGACATGTGTGAATAAACAAAAACAAATGGATTCCACGATGATGTTGTTTATTGTTCCATGGAACACTGGGAGGCAGCGAACCAGAACTAGAACAACTGACCACAGTCAATACATAGGGGAGGAAAAAGTTAGTCTCTCTTTGTTAAATGTTCTGAACCTCAGTTTTCAAGAGTTCTGCACGTAAGTATGTGACCCAGTTCTGCACATCTGTATTGTGTTCTGATAAAGTTTAGAGAGCACAAACTATTGGAACCAAAATGACAACGACTCTGTTGGATTTTGACTTCATTAGCATTCATCTATGTACTCCGGGCCAGAATGAAAGCCCATTGCGAGTACAGCGAAATATAGTGAAAAGTGTACACACCCTGTAAAAATGTATTTCTGTAATGTGAAAAATTAGACCAAGATAAATCATGTCAGTACTTGTTTCCCCTTTAATGTTTCACCTTGGTTGCATAAGGACATTTTCTGAAGGACATGAAGGACTTTTTTGATACAGCACTCAGTCTGTTTGGGTAGGAGTCTATTAGCATGGCACAACCTGACTTGGCAATATTTTCCCAGACTTCTATGCAAAAGCGCTCCAAATCTGTCAGATTGCAATGGCATTTCCTGTGCACAGCCCTCTTCAGATCATTCCACAGATGTTCAATTGGATTCAGTTTTGGGCTCTGGCTGGGTCATTCCAAAACGTTAATTTTCTTCTGGTGAAGCCATCCTTTTGTGGATTTGGATGTGTGCTTTGGGTCGTTGTCGTGCTGAAAGGTGAACTTCCTCTTCATCTTCAGTTTTCTCATGGAAGCCTAAAGGTTTTGTGCCAAAATTGCCTGATATTTGTACCTGTTCATAATTTCCTCCACCTTGACTAAGGCCCCGGTTCTAGATGAAGAAAAACAGCCCCAAAGCATGATGCTGCCACCACCATTCATTACTGTGGCTATGGTGTTCTTTGGGTGATGTGCAGTATTGTTTTTGCATCAAACAAACCTTTTTTGGAGCCTTGGCATCAAACCGTTTACCATTTTAACAGGTGTGTGTAGACTTTTTATTTCCACTGTATATCGATATCTATAGTACATCCTACAACTTTATTGCATTTTCTGCTTTTTTATAGCAGTCTCAGCTTTGATTTGTGATTGATGAGTAAGGGCAGTGGAACAACAGTCTCAGCTTTGATTTGTGATTGATGAGTAAGAGCAGTGGAACAACAGTCTCAGCTTTGATTTGTGATTGATGAGTAAGAGCAGTGGAACAACAGTCTCAGCTTTGATTTGTGATTGATGAGTAAGGGCAGTGGAACAACAGTCTCAGCTTTGATTTGTGATTGATGAGTAAGGGCAGTGGAACAACAGTCTCAGCTTTGATTTGTGATTGATGAGTAAGGGCAGTGGAACAACAGTCTCAGCTTTGATTTGTGATTGATGAGTAAGAGCAGTGGAACCACAGTCTCAGCTTTGATTTGTGATTGATGAGTAAGGGCAGTGGAACAACAGTCTCAGCTTTGATTTGTGATGGATGGGTAAGGGCAGTGGAACAACAGTCTCAGCTTTGATTTGTGATTGATGAGTAAGAGCAGTGGAACAACAGTCTCAGCTTTGATTTGTGATTGATGAGTAAGGGCAGTGGAACAACAGTCTCAGCTTTGATTTGTGATGGATGGGTAAGGGCAGTGGAACAACAGTCTCAGCTTTGATTTGTGATTGATGAGTAAGGGCAGTGGCACAACAATCCAATTCCCTGCACATCATCACATACCTAGTCACATCACAACACAATGAACAGGTCGAATAATTTGTGACACGTCACTATGCATCAAAATGGATCAAATGCCTGGGCTTGATCAAAGATTACTACTTAATTGCATGTTATGGCCATTTAGTGTATAATACAGTTTTTTACAACATATTTTCTTACATGTTGAAAACAGGTATTGGGAACAACTATGCAATATGGTGCTCTGGTATAATAAATATCAGGCTCTGGTCTAATAAATATCAGGCTCTGGTCTAATAAATATCAGGCTCTGGTCTAATAAATATCAGGCTCTGGTCTAATAAATATCAGGCTCTGGTCTAATAAATATCAGGCTCTGGTCTAATAAATATTAGGCTCTGGTCTAATAAATATCAGGCTCTGGTCTAATAAATATCAGGCTCTGGTCTAATAAATATCAGGCTCTGGTCTAATAAATATCAGGCTCTGGTCTAATAAATATCAGGCTCTGGTCTAATAAATATCAGGCTCTGGTCTAATAAATTTCAGGCTCTGGTTTAATAAATATCAGGCTCTGGTCTAATAAATATCAGGCTCTGGTCTAATAAATATCAGGCTCTGGTCTAATAAATTTCAGGCTCTGGTTTAATAAATATCAGGCTCTGGTCTAATAAATATCAGGCTCTGGTCTAATAAATATCAGGCTCTGGTCTAATAAATATCAGGCTCTGATTTAATATATGTCGTGCACAATATCATCTTAAGCTCAACTGACGGTCATTGAATGTGAGTATAAGTACATAGATTTCCATTTGAATGCTGACCATAAATTACAACCCTCTCACATCCATATGACAAACCATTGCATTCAGAACATAACAGAACTGGGTTGATATAGGGTCAGGCGAAAAAGGTCTTTGAACCACAACTAATGGCAAATGAGCTGCCACCAACTAGAAAGAGACAAAAGCTTAACTCTTCCTGACTTTTAGTACACATCATCGTAATTTGGAAACATGGCAAGTGTGTTTTACACCACTAAACACAGAGTAGAACCAGCACATCTAGAGTTCTCTGAGTTCCTTTATTATTTTAAAGCCCTAAAGCTGTAGTGCTGTTCAAAATATTCTTTAAGAGTTTCCAAATACTGTTGAGAGACCATCTAATTGTCTATTGCAGACTTTTGTATAGTATGTGACAGAAATCCAAACTGGTAATTAAAAAAGCCAAATAAAACCATGATGCAAATTATAGAAAGAAAAGGTTTGTGAAAATACAAATGTCTGTTTTTGTCATGTATATGCACTTATTACAGTCACTCAGAACAATTTATATATCCAAGTATAACAGTCACTCAGAACATTTATAAATGCACTTATAACAGTCACTCAGAACATTTATAAATGCACTTATAACAGTCACTCAGAACATTTATAAATGCACTTATAACAGTCACTCAGTACATTTATAAATGCACTTATAACAGTCACTCAGTACATTTATAAATGCACTTACAACAGTTACTCAGTACATTTATAAATGCACTTATAACAGTCACTCAGTACATTTATAATTGGCTGATTTCTATTGTAATATCAACACAGGCGTACAGTGGTTCATTACCAGAGAGTTTGTCATCTTATTTGGCTAATGGATCGTTAAAAACCCCAATTATGTTAGCACAGCTGCCTCACAGGTTCTCTAATGGCACTTCATAAAATAGTCAGTGCAAAACACCAGTCTCAACTCATCACTGAATATGTGACTCCAGAGTTGCAAAGAAACGCCATATATCTCAGACTAGCCAATAAAAAATGATTAAGATGTGCAAAAGAACACAGACACTAGAAAGTGAAAGATTGGAAAAAATGTGTAAGTACCATACATATCTACGTTTGAAGTGTTCGGATCATAAAGGACATTTGTAAAGCACCAAGGGAAGACTGAGGAAAGGTTTTCACTCTAGTTTGCATTGCCGTGCCATAACCTGTGGACAACGCTTGGCTGGAGTCAATTTCCTCTTTCAACATGACAATGACCTAAAGCACAGCACCAAATGATGCAATAAAGCACAGCTCCAAATGATGCAAGAACTATTTACGGAAGAAGCAGTCAGTTCCTATCTTTAATGAAGTGGCCAGCACAGTCACCAGATCTCAACCCTATTGAGCTGTTCTGGGGTCAGCTTGACCATCAGACCACTTTTGTTTTCTGGATTTAGAACTGAATGACTACTCACATCAATATTGTAGATGGAAACAGATGAACCTCATCTAAACGACTGCTTCATTTAGAGTATCATTATTGTGAGAAATGTGCTACACAAAACACACATTGTTGAGGGGTTCTTTAGTTTGCTTCGTCTATGTGACAACTGGTCAACTGGCTTTTGGGGATTCTGACGTTTTGTCAAGTTTCACCTGTTTGTCACACATGCTTTTGGGGAACTTAAAAGCACAATGTTTTGCACTCACATTTAGCCTTTAGCTTTCTGACATTCAAGTGCAATGTTTTTCATCGGTGCTGATCTGGATTCACAATCAAGCTGAGTATTCTGGCCAAAGTGTTTTATAGTGGATTCCAATTGAGCTGTTTCTACATTAAATACTTCCTGGTTTTGACAAGGCTACAGCAGCTACAACTAAATGACAGTGCATAACCCTAAACATTTATTTGTAACATGTTATAATCACACAATTAGCCCGGCAAATGTGGTACCCTAGTCACAGCAGTCCATTTGCAAGATTGCCTTTAATTTACTTGGCCCTAAAATGTCAACACAATGGAGAAATGTGACTAACACTAAAAATGTAGTTCTTATGAACCTCAAGTAGCATTTTCACTAAATTCCCATAGAATACAATATTAGGATTTCAGAACCACACTGAGAGGTCTCCCAGGTGGCGCAGTCGTCTGTGCTTTTTCTGACTTCCTAGTGAAGTTGTAAAGAGTACAAAGTAAAAGTTCAAGCCTTGACTGTGCTGCACTGGGCTGACAAGTGCCGTTTATGCTCCACGGGCAACGCGCTTTTACATTGTCAGCACTGGTTCCCTGGTCTCATCACACCCTAGCAACCATTCAAACAACTCAGAGACCTGCACAGCTAACTGCGTTGTCAGGTGAGCTATGAGAATGTGTGTTCTGTCCTTACACATGTCTGCCCACATCACTTCCTGATTGAAAGAGGAGAGCATAAAAAACGTAAATAGATGCCTGAGAGGAATGTAATGATACTCCCAGATGTGCTGAGTGGTGTCGTGAGACAGGACTGCAAGTGCATAAACCTGGAGTGTCGTAAGTATCCAAAGTCTTAGAGCATTTCACTCTGTTCGGTGTCCACGCTGGGGGGTTAGTATTCACTCTGTTCGGTTTCCACGGAGGGCCAGTATTCACTCTGTTCGGTGTTCACCGAGGGCCAGTATTCACTTTTTTCAGTTCCCATAGGGGGCCAGTATTCACTCTGTTCAGTTCCCATAGGGGGCCAGTATTCACTCTGTTCAGTTCCCATAGGGGGCCAGTATTCACTCTGTTCAGTTCCCATAGGGGGCCAGTATTCGCTCTGTTCAGTTCCCATAGGGGGCCAGTATTCACTCTGTTCAGTTCCCATAGGGGGCCAGTATTCACTCTGTTCGGTTTTCACCGAGGGCCAGTATTCACTTTGTTCAGTTCCCACGGGGGGGGCAATATTCACTCTGTTCGGTTTCCACGGGGGGGCCAGTACAAAAATGGATGTCCAGAGCGCTGTAAATGGCTGTCGAACAGCATTGCTGTTTCTAATTTCAGAACACGATTTCATGTTTTAAGTTGTTCTGTTTTAACATTGTAGGATATATTGTATGACAGAAGTCAAAGAGGATGGTTAAGTGAATCCTCACAAACAATAAAGGCTAATAAAATGCTTCCTGAAAGTCTGAGTGTGAATCTGGTCTGGTCCGTCTGATGAGACCAAAATCTAACTATAAGCCTGAATGCCAGGTGGTTTGTCTGGCAAGAACAAGGTACCGCTCGCTATCTAGCTAATACCATTTCTACAGTGATAAAAGGTGGCGGGAGCATCATGCTACGGGGATGCTTCTTCGTGGCATAGACTTTAAGATTGTCAAGAATTAAAGGATTAATGCCCCTGCCAAAGTACTGACTGGAACCCGATTGAACATTTGTGGGGAGACCTGAAGATTGCAGTTAACCGACACTTCCTATCCAATCTGACAGAGCTTAAGAGTATCAACATGAATGAATAGGAAATACTGCTCAAATCCAAGTTTGCAAAGCAAGTGGAGACACACTTTATCTAATTAAACCAATCAATAGTGAGATCACGCATAGCCGACGCCCAATTTTGCCTCAGTCTTCTGTGAACATATTACAACCAGGAGGTATATAAATGGATATGATCAAAATACTCTGACACCATCATGAATATAATTAGGTTTCAAACTAATGCACAAAGAAATCAGAGCAGAGCCATAATATACCATGTCCCATATTCACATGAAATAGGGACCAGTTGACTTGAAAAGGGACACATTCTTGACTCAAGTGCAACTGATTGCTCCTTTCATCTTTCCAATTAAATGTGAAATTCTAATCCAAGTAGTATTCCTTGTTTTGATTACTCATCACGTGCCGTAGCCCTTTAATCACTACACAAATGTGAAAATATTCCATATTAATTATTTCACTGAGAGATTTATGCTATTTACCCAGCAAATTTAGATCATTCGTTCATGTGCTGAAGTTGCTTGATTCCTCTTTGGCAGATCCCTGGACTATTAGACAGTTATAAAAGACACATTGAATAATGTGGTGAAGGCCAACTGCCAACCGCTAACCATTATAATTTGTGTCAACTCGGTGTGCAGGTGTGTGCAGATGTGTGTAGGTGTGTGCAGGTGTTTGTGCAGATGTGTGCAGGTGTGTGCAGATGTGTGCAGGTGTGTGTGCAGATGTGTGCAGGTGTGTGTGCAGATGTGTGCAGGTGTGTGCAGATGTGTGCAGATGTGTGCAGGTGTGTGCTGGTGTGTGCAGGTGTGTGCAGATGTGTGCAGGTGTGTGCAGCTGTGTGCAGATGTGTGTAGGTGTGTGCATGTGTATGCAGATGTGTGCAGGTGTGTGCAGGTGTGTTGCTACGCATTGTTGAGAATCTATAGGTTTTCACGTGTGATGTTTCTGTGAATAAGCCCTCTCCAAAATGTCTCTGCTACACTTCCAGCTGCCCTGAGGTCTCTGTGGCTCTTCCTCTGGCGTGCGTGGATATGGTCAATCAGTCTGCTCATTCCCCAGATCTCCTAGTGATGAAATAACCCGATTCCATGAGGTAATCCCAAGTCTCACCCTAGCCCAGATAAGATGTTAATGTCCTCACTCAGGGAGCACTGGACCCATCAGGTTCTCTGCAGGTTTAAACCTCTAAGCTAGCTAATAATAGTGCCTACATTGTTCCCTTCTGACTTGTTATTTCATATTAGGTACTTCACATATAAGATCAAATATATGGGTCAATGGGAATTCTGTAGAAAAAAGAGAACAAAAAACAAATATAGAAGAAAAACAAAGGGTAAAATATTCACTGCTGACTACAGATCTAAGGGAAGCAGCAGCTATTAAAGAACTATTTGGGGAGAGTAAGGGCACAGAAGATTAATTAACCAAGTTGGTTTTAAAACGAATAGAAAGGAGATATTTCCAACAATAACTTTGTAAACAGGAGAACCACTGATTGAAATGTTCAAAGGAATGCCACAAAACAGATTGGAATTAATCAAATTCACTGTTTTATAGCTGACTTACAGTTTATAATGACGGTTTTCTGAGAGTTAGGTGTTCAAATAGGCAAGTTACATGATGATGGAAACCCACAATGCAAAGCACCATTAAAACACAACCGCCAGTTTGATTATGTCACAGCGTTTCGACTATTCACTGATTGATGTTTCTTCACAGAACATGGGCAGATCATGTGGTCATGTGTCTTTAAATGAGCCACAAGAATAGCATTTCTGAAACACACATGTGTAGAAGAACGGAAAAATAAATCCAGTTGCTTCTTAATCAGTTCAGAGGGCGGTGGATGTGCAACCACGTTCCCCTGTGACACAGATTTATTTTTAATGAAGACATCACGATTTACCCGGTCACATTAAGCTCTGTCACGTTCAGGATATCATGACAGACGTAGCGCTGGAAGCAATGTAGGTACACAATTCAATATTAAACAAGTCTTGTTTTTACACAGCTCACTATGAACTGAGGAGATCCAACCTCTGGGTTATTTTCAAAGTGACCGACCTTCGTGTTAGCCTCTGTTAATCACAATGGGCCTCTGTTAATCACAATGGGCCTCTGTTAATCACAATGGGCCTCTGTTAATCACAATGGGCCTCTGTTAATCACAATGTGCCTCTGTTAATCACAATGGGCCTCTGCAAAACACAATGGGCCTCTGTTAATCACAATGGGCCTCTGCTAAACACAAAGGGCCTCTGTTAATCACAATGGGCCTCTGTTAATCACAATGGCCCCTGCTAATCACAATGGGCCTCTGCTAATCACAATGGGCCTCTGCTAATCACAATGAGCCTCTGCTAATCACAATGGGCCTCTGCTAATCACAATGGGCCTCTGTTAATCACAATGGGCCTCTGCTAATCACAATGGGCCTCTGTTAATCACAATGGGCCTCTGTTAATCACAATGGGCCTCTGCTAATCACAATGGGCCTCTGTTAATCACAATGGGCCTCTGCTAATCACAATGGGCCTCTGTTAATCACAATGGGCCTCTGTTAATCACAATGGGCTTCTGCTAATCACAATGGGCCTCTGTTAATCACAATGGGCTTCTGCTAATCACAATGGGCCTCTGTTAATCCCAATGGGCCTCTGTTAATCCCAATGGGCCAATGTGGACACGCAGCGACACTGTCAGGCCGACAGGGATTTTGAGTAAGAACCTCAGGCACCAAATAGGCTATGATATATATTAAGACTTAAAGAACTGGGGGGAAATGAATGTGACCTACACAATAGCTTTGACCTCCACAATTTGATGTAAATGCACAAATATTGGTTTAGAGCTGATGGTGAGTGCTAATTAGCTTGGCTATAACCCTCGCTAGTGACAGGCTAAAGGAACTCTATAAAACCCTTCTCTTCCATAGTTTCATGTATTTTTGATCCAACTCCAGATCAATATCATCTAAAACAAACATCTGGCTTGGTGTTCTTCCAGGGCTTTGGCATAGAGGTCATGGAACGACCGTTCAGCGTTCAGTCACCAAGGTTACCAAACAATTGGAGTGTAGGGTTGTTTTCCAGCGTCTGGCGTTGGGTCGTGGGAGAAGGACAAAAATGTTAACGTGGAATGTGCCAGAAAGTACAGAAAACCCCTGTGGATCTCATTAGCATATTGCCGCACGTGTCCAATAAATGTTTACACTTCCTTATCGATTGTCAAGAAGATCAAGGGGTAGTCTGCTACTCCTCCAGCGTCTGAAATCCACTACCTGCCGTCCTCAAAAAGAGACTGGCCAATGCTACACCCCCCTGCACCCCAAACCCCCTGCACCCCAACCCCCCCCAGACCTGCCCCGTCCCCCCGCCACATCATGCCCCCCTGCCCGGCGGCTTCAGATATGCCAAGGCCAGCGATATCTCCCCAACGTCAGAAGTGCCAAAATGGCACCAGGTTATACTGCTGGTTCCGGTCTGTAGCTCTAGCGACACCTGATTAGTCGTGTTATTTCGGTTGAGGATAGATAAAACAAAGCGCCTGTCAGGTTTGCCATAAACCTCTTAGTGTTGAATCCTTGGCTCCGGTGTTTCCGTGGCGACACCGTGGGGTCAGGTGCAACACCAAATCCCATTTGTCCCGTCCAATAATATCACAGCCTTAAAGCAACACATCAGCCCGACGCGACAGGCGCGCCTTGACTGTAATTGAAATTGCCCAAGGAGATGTTTTTGGTTCTGGTTGACCTGACACGTCATCAACCCCCACCACCGTACATCCATCACCGTGGCGTGTGGCCCGTGGCGTGTGGCGTGTGGCGTGTGGCCCGGGAGCTGCTCTAATGCCGGGTAGTTAACCGTGTGATGGCTTCTGAACCGCGAGCCCTTGGCAAGTGTGCACATTACACCGGCAGAAGAAAAAATGCGTACGACGTCACGACAATTGCATATTTATTTAGACGCCACGTGCTGAGGCGCGTCAGCTTCAAGAGGGTAACAGAGGAGAGCTCAGCAAATGGACGGACTTCAATGAGGACACGATCAGAAACAGCATCCTCCCTTCAGATGTCGAGTTCACAGGACTGATTGCACAGGCCTCTCGCGACACATCCCCGTACAGATAAAATTAAACACCAGCGATTACACACAGCTTTGAAACACCCTGGAACGTGATCAGTGTACGGCCTCGTTTAAGCGAATCCTCAAAAGGCAGAGATTTGAGGATTCACACAGAAACTATTCCAAAGCTATTTCCAACAACAGACGCAAATTGGTATTAATGAAATGTGATGGTGTTGAGAGGCAGACAAGACAACGGTGCTCTTTAACATTCCATAACAAGTACTCAAAATGTATTCAGTGTAATGTAAATGAGCGCTGAGGAACAACAGAAAATACCATGTCTAATTTCTCAAAGACAATAACTAGTCAAGATGAAGCTCCCAGACAACGAGGAAGGTAAAGATGTCTGCCTCGATGTCCTGTTTTAAGCGTATTCATCTGGCTCTTCACACACATGAAAGCTGCCAGTTGCCCTTGCCAGGAAACAGGGGACATTAAGGAAAGCATCCTAGTTGATCTGTGATGACAAGGATCTGGATGGAGATTACAGTCTGGGGACTGAGAGCTACCATCAGCCTCCTGAAACGATGGCTTTGCCCCTTCCGGGTCTTGGCCTTGCTAGATGTTGCCCTCCCTTCAAACAGCACCAAAAAAAACCTTAGAGACAAGGATTTTAAAAAGATGGACTCAAAGGATTCAGTGGGCTTTCCTTTCCTACCCCCCCCCCAACCAATACAGTACAGAACCTTTCCTCTAAGGGTCTTCGGTCGACTTGTTGTTGCGTCTTGCTATGAAATAACTATTGTCAGCTGCGAGGGCAAACTCCTGAGCCGATTGGCTCCCTGGGACCCTAACAATCTCCATGGCTACCCAGAGACTGGCTCATCAGAAGACTGTCAGAAATATATTTTACGTAAATGAGGATGAAGAATTATTTTTGAAACTGCTTTTAAAGAACCATCCGGATCGGTAATTGGAAGACATCAAGGCAAAACCGCGACAAAACCAGGATGGACGGGTCCCTTTTCAGGAAAAATCTGTATCAAAATAAAATCTCTGTGAGCATTGTGTGTGTCAGGGTGGATAGGGTACAGTCAACAGTTCCTGGTTGTTTTAATATGAACTGGCTGAGCTGAGTGAGGACCGTCTGCACAACTGGCACACTGCTGATATCACTGCTCAATGAGATCACAGAGGAACCCCAAGATCAGCACCGTCACGTTGCAGGACCAAAGCCTGTGGGGATTTTTGCATTCTGATTCGCTGTTCGCCAACCGCAGAAACCCTGCTCCGCTTTTATAAGCCGGCCTGTAATTCTGGCATTGTCTAACATAGGAGGCATGTCACTGTTGGGGTGGGGCTCCTTTTCAACGCAGATTAATTGTCACGTTGTCAAATAAGCGTAAAGAACATAAGAACGAGGTAGCTCGTGACCCAGTACTGACCGGGGTTCCCCGTGAGCCCCACTGTAACCCGACACCTGAAATGTACCCCCAGCTGCACATTCTAACCTTCACAATCAATGTTTGGTGCCTACTGGCACTGTCATTACACAGGCGGTGATCACCAGACTCTGGCGTGTGCCAAGCTCCTCTGAGCCAATACACTCTCAGAGAGAAATGAAACGGAGGCAGGTACGCAGCTGCATCCAGTTCAACCACGCAGAAGGTCTCCATTTCACACGGCGAGTGGCCTGATCCAGATGAGAACACACCGACGGGGGCAGAGACGATTGGATCTCTGTGTGGGGGTGTGGGGGGGTACACACGGGAGGACTCATCCCAAGCCACCATAGGACCACACTGGCAAGTAGGCAGAGATTAGGGGGCCAGAGTGAAGGAGTCACGGAGTGTAGGGAGAGCCAGGAGCCGGAGGAGGGGGACAGATGAGAGGGAGAACCGAGAGGAGGAGGTGAAGGGAGGGGCGGGCGGCAATGGATGAAAAGAACCCTGGTTGGGGAGCAACGAGACCAGTGGCTTGACCTGGGGAAGATGGAAACAGCCAGGGATCCAATTAAAATCACACTTGGTCTGCCTCACCACCACGGCCGTCACCATACTGACAACCCCACGCCGGGCATCCTGCCTGTCGTTTCGGCTGAACCGTAGCAGCTGGGAGGGGACGCGTGTTAGGGCTGGATGTTTTACGCCGTGGCCGACATTGAAGCACCACGTCCAGAGACCTGGTGTGACAGCGCGGCACACCCTCCAACATGCCAGCGTAAATCTGGCGCCGAACATCACGACTGAGAGCTGGGGATCGGCACGACGAATAGCCTGTGTGCAACGTGATCCAAGGTGAAGACGTCATTCAAATGTTCCATGTACGCATACGGGATAGAAGGAACGCCTGACATGTTGCTAGGCAGAGAAACCTAATGAAAATGGCGGCCAAAAAACTGCAAACTGGGAAAATGCAGCAGGATATATTAGTAGAGGAGGGGCAGGTTGTGGAATATGGCCATCGCTTTGTCAGTGAAATTAATATAGAGCTGGATTTGCAAGAGCTTTCCGCACCAATGAATTGTGGGTATTAGGGGAAATAAAATGTAATTCCAGTTTTCTGCTCTGGTCTTCTAACATACACATCTGCATAATAGATCAAATGGAGAAATAGATTTCTGTATGCAAACATAGAGATTTTCTAGGCCATTTATGTTTGGTAAAAGACTGAATCACTGTCTTCCCCAAAAATGTTTTCTGATTGCAGATGTACTGCAGTGAGAGGGAAAAAACGAAGTCATGACATAAGACAGGATACATAACCTCATTGGGTAATGAGATTTGAATAGGATCATATTTATAACATAAGAGCATGTATGACATGAATTGTTTTGCTGTAAACATGGATATATGACCATTATATGTGTAAAATAAATCGGATAAGAATAAAATATTACGTTTATATGAATTTCGTTTTTGAATCATTAAACTAAAAACACTTTAATAATAATCAGCCAAAGTAAATCCCGTGTTATTTCACAAAATCATTGCTAATATGTATAACTATTGGATTTTTATTTTATTGCTTTTTATAAGTTGACAAAATAATGCTCATCTGTCTGTCTTGGCCAGTGGTTTCTGACTGGAGAAGCAAACATTACACATACCAGCTGATGTTCTTCTGAAAGACTGGAACCAGACAGTTTTTATTTTCACTTTACTTCACGTTGATTGAGGGACTTCAACTCCTCCTTCAACTCAATCTGGCGTTTTTTCTTTTACAATTGCATCACCCTGAATATAATACAAAATAACCTTTTCAATATGTTTCTGGTGAAATTCCAAAAAGTATTAAAAAATGTTCTGTATATTATAGTATCGCCGAATACATGTGGATTGATTCCCCCTAAACGCAAAGAGGTTCTGGTTGCTTCCACTGAGTGACATGTAGGGATGGATAATTTTTCTGTGACAGGCGGACGACTTCTCTGGCAGTCAGCTCTGGTCTGTGACACACTTCTAAGTTATTTCCTTAGGCTCACACACACCCCCACCCCACACACACCCCCACGCCATCTGTGGTCAAACTCGGTGGGGCTTTTTAAAATACACCATGAAAACATTGTGCTTTCTCTGAAGAGGCGTACTTATAAATGTTGTCGCCGACTGACACAACAGGTTCATCACCATCTGCAACAACCTGGAAAGCGTCCCCGAAATAGGTGTGCGGACCTGGCGTTGGCCGCACCGGCGGCTGGAGTCGGAGGGTCCGTACTGCTTTGGTGGAGGACAACTGAACCAAATGCACGATAGACCACTTAACTTGAACAGCTCTGTCTGCTGACGTCATGAGTCTGCAGGTGATGGCGTCACTACAGCTAATTATACGGCTCGATATGCATGACATGTTCAAAGGCTGTGACATCATCAACGTGAGAGCAAGACGCAGGAGGAAATCAAACAAGTGACTCGTTCACATTTTACCAGGTTAACAAATACTTGTTCACTTTCGTCAGTCCGGCGTTACTCCAAAACAAATCGCTGAATATATTTGGTCTGACAATAATGAAAACTATTCAAACCAATCAAAGAGACAGGTATTCTGTATCCCAGGGTTGCACATCACAGCTATAGAGGAGAGTATCGATGGAAAACATTTTTTTTTTCTAGTTACACTTTCCCATAATCATCAAAGACACTGTCATGACTAACTCCAGCAAATCCATGTAGGCAACTAAAGGACAGTTATTCGTGGCTGCCCTCTCATAAACATCGCAGACTACATTTACTGAAACGGAAGACGGATACACCTAAAGAGTCTCCGGATCTTTACAAAAAGAGAAACACAGTGTGATACGCCATCTTCGCCAGCCCTGAGCCGTTTGCAAACATATATATATATATATAATAACACAGGCGAGGGCTTGAGAATTGCATTTTGGTTTATGTGCAGTAGAACAGGATCACGTTGAAGCAATATAATAAGGTCAACACCTCAGAGAAAACAGCACCCATCGGTCCAGACAGATGAGTGCGCATGAACACTGGCACGAGCATTGGGTTCCAGTCACAGTTGACTCTGCAGAATTCCCTGGTCCTGGATCCTGTGTCTCTCCGGTCTCCGGCTGAGCGTAATGATTTGTGCCGGAGGCTCCATCTCTGACAGTGACAATTGGCTGCGTAAACTGTGAATGAGTTATGGCGTTAACTATCCAGACATAAAATGGGCCACTTTAACACACTTTGCGTTGTTCAGACAGTGTCTAGACAGTGTTCATCAGACTGTGTCCAGACAGTGTTCAGACTGTGTTCAGACTGTGTTCAGACAGTGTTCATCAGACAGTGTTCATCAGACTGTGTTCAGACTGTGTCCAGACAGTGTTCAGACAGTGTTCAGACAGTGTTCAGATAGTGTTCAGATAGTGTTCTGATAGTGTTCAGATAGTGTTCAGATAGTGTTCAGATAGTGTTCAGATAGTGTTCAGATAGTGTTCATCAGACTGTGTTCAGACTGTGTTCAGATAGTTTTCAGACAGTGTTCATCCGACTGTGTCCACAGTGTTCAGTTAGTGTTCAGACTGTGTTCAGACTGTGTTTAGACAGCAGACACAGCACACAGACAGGCAGGTTTTGTCTGCGGCCCACTACATACTGGAATATCATGAGGTGAAATAACGTGTTAAGACTGGAATATCTGGCTATTTAGACACGTTCAGCGCTTACAGAGAAGAATAAACAACATATACTGTAAACACCCCCCAAGGTGAGCAGGAATAATCTATAATGGAGATCTAGGACTATAGCTCACTTTAGGAATGTGTACTTGTCAAACTGACGTAAAACGGATGCAGGAACACAGTATGATGTAAGTAAAACTGATCAAATGAATGGCTATACCTCCAATACTGGACTCTATAGACAAAACCACAGCGCAAACTCCCACAGAGCGACAATAGAATTGCACACCCGCATAACATTGGATATTTACTGCTTACATTGGTCAAATAGAGTTGATGAGGTAGAAACATGTCTTACAATAAAGACTGAAAATTCTAAATGTCCATATATTGCGGAGTCTGCCACTTCTGCTTTCGTTTTGCAACACAGATCGGCCATAAAAACGTAAGGGGTCTGATGGAGTCCCATGATCAATCATAATGTATCCGTGTAACCTCTACCTACATGCATATAAACTTGAAACGGGCTACATCGGTTGGCACGCTCGGTCGAGTCGCACAGATGCTTTCAATAGCGCCACCACCAGGTCTTATCTATGGATACTTATCATGAATATTACTAAAACACACATTAGCGAAATCAATCAATTTGATGATCTTATAGTCTATATTGATCCCCGTTTCCGCTTTGTTTTATTACGTTGTTGCATCTATGAAACCCATCAAGTGCCACATAATGCTGTTATAGATTCTGGATACATCTCTTGATAAATGAGTACTCTCCTATAAATTAATTGACAGTATATTGGCACGTGAACGCTAGAAACGCTAATTACACTCCAAGAAACCTGAAGCATATATCTAGTAACACTGAAATAAACAAAGGGCGTCGTATCTGTGAAAGTAAAAGTGTCACTAGTACATTTTCTTGGCAAATGCATTGGACTTAATCACACGCGACTCGATCAAAGAGAATTGAGACACTTTAATGAAATATTTAATGCATAATTAATATTACACTATGTACAGTAGGATTTTAATTAAACATTTTAATTCTCATCAAAAAGACACTGGGTTGTGTTCTCAACTGATCCCGGAAAGAAAGCATTTTACACATAAATTCATAAAATATCTGTATACACAAAGCAGAGCTGAGGAAGGACGGGGCGGGTGGTGTTGGGGTGTACGGGTGGTGTTGGGGGGTTATGCCTTAGAAGCTACAACTCATGATTCTTGGAAGATAGAAAAGCTGCTGAGAGCTGTACAGGGTTGCACTTTCCTTTTATCTGATGTTTAGCACGATATTTAACTAATTATTGTAATAGATATTATACTCAATATGCTTTAGAATTACATTGAGGCGTATCATATGTGATCCCTGAATTGGTTCACTTGTGTCTGGACTCAAAACTAAACGAGAAATAATAGGTTTTAAATAATATTTTATTTCGAAGTTATTTCTTACATGAAACACGACATGACCAATACAGTTACAATCCATGAAGACTCGGACATTACATATGCTGGTATACTTTTAAGCAATAATACAATAGAATAATTACTTTTTTGTCACGATGAATTTCGTATATTCATATATAGGCCTACATACGATGACATACACATTCGGGTTGATTCCATGTTGTTTCTGAATTCTATTGCAGCTCAACATGTATCATTCGACTGATAGAGAATCCAGTAGGCTACAATATGTGTATGCGTGCGTGCTCTACTCTGATAACCTTCTCGAACCTTCTCGAATACGCACTCACTGAACACGTGGGTAAAAATGGGCACGTTGTCTATTCTTTTTTTACAGCTGACACT
The DNA here is from genome assembly GCA_029465975.1 of Dallia pectoralis. Taxonomy (NCBI): domain Eukaryota; kingdom Metazoa; phylum Chordata; class Actinopteri; order Esociformes; family Umbridae; genus Dallia; species Dallia pectoralis. The sequence goes on from CM055729.1 coordinate 28,571,890, forward strand.
CTATAGGCCCAGCACACGCACAGGCCGGAGTTCGTGCGTCATAAAAGAATTAAAGCTTTGCAACACGCATTTTGCAAAGCTGACATATAGTTTGAACAAGTTTTAAAAAGTACAACACATGACTTCAAGGTGGCACGTCTTTTTAAAGCCTACAACATCGAAACGAAGTACAGTCAGTAACATCCAAGAATAACAGGTGTCAGAATGTAACGTACACCACGGTGGTGCCGGCCGGTGTGACTCATGCAATCCGACAGACTCAAATGGACGAGATGTCGCTATTACACTGCTTTGGTGAGAAAGAGTCCACTCCGCTGTGGCAAGTGTACCAGCCGTTCACGATGCTTTTCTGAAAGGGTGAGGCCGTGGAAAATGTCCTTGAGCTCTGGCCGAAACTGTGGCTTGCTTGGCTGCATGGGTAATGAGTGGACTCGGTTCTGTAACTGCTTCTCTGAATCAACAGCGGATCCAATAGGCCCTGTGACCTGCTGTGTGAGTAGTCCAAACTGTTGTCGAACGTGTGATGGAATCGTGACCTCAGGGTGGACTCGTGTCGAATCTCAGGGGATAAAGGCTCGAGGGGAACCGGAGCCTGGGCGCGCGTCACGTTCGTGCCCGTTTCGGTTTGATCCGTTACTCCTGGTGACCGGGCCTCCGCGAGGTGCTCCCCGTCCGGGTCGCGACCATCGGTGCTTTTTGCGCTGTATGCCTTGCAGTGGAGCTTCATGTGTTTTCGGAGTGAGCTGGGGTGCGTGTAACACTTGTCACACCCTCTGACCTTGCACATGTAGGGTTTGTCACTGGAGTGCACGTGAGAATGCTTCTTCCTGTCGCTGCTGTTCGCAAACCTCCGGTTGCAGCCCTCGAACTCACATTTAAAAGGTTTTTCACCTAAACGTACACAGAGAGAAATGACCGCGATTTAACTTAAGATCAATTCATCTAAACAATCTGAAAAAAATCACCAATGCAATGGGTGCCCATTATTTCAAACGTGCGTAAATTAGAAATAGTTTAGAAAACATTGTCGCTTTGAGCTGTGGTTGCTATTTTCTTTTGCAATTTGCAATAAACGTATAAAGGTATTTGATGCCAGTTGGTCTGAGTTTACAATAACAGTAGGCCTAATATTTAAGCTAAATGCTTACAATAAACCAGGTATTTAATGCCAGTTGGTCTGAGTTTACAATAACAGTAGGCCTAATATTTACCGTAATCTGATCCATAGCTTCGCGTGATGGCTTAAACATTGAAAAATGGTCAAGAATTCCATGCGCAAATCTAAATGTACATTCAATGAAACTGTAGCCTTGTAGGCCTAAAGAAAACAATATTCACCAAACTATCACAAAAAGGAATTTGTCAAAATAAGATGATTATAATCATGAAGACAGTAGACATGCCAAGACGTGAAACAGATTGTTCCCATATTATTTGACCAAACCCATGACACTTATTCAGTTTGAAAATGATTCACCCCAACAGTGAGAGGTAAAGGTCACGTTAAAGGTCACTCATCTAACAATAATTATTTCAGAACCTCTCTCTCTCCCCAAGTTCCAAAAACACTTTTATTTAATGTGTTAAAACGTTTTGGAAAAGAGTGTCATTTGTCCACCAACAGATACATATTTATACACATACATTAGTGTGAAGAAGCCTGTGTTGTACAACATTAAGCGAAAATGTCAAGACAGTATGAACAATATGGTCGAACAGCGTCTGAACAAACCCAACTTAATCATAATCTATTCGTAGAAATGTTTCCAAAATTTCACTTTTAAAAATGTAAATATTACTATTTTCACATGTAATGGAAATCCGATTCCCTTGATAATGAAAACATCAATGCTAAATTGTGTATAAGGTTGCATGTGGCCTGTCATATTGGAGGGTTCTTAAGGAAACACAACGAGATGGTCACTAGTGAGTTTCATCTTTGTGTTGATTATAGAAACTCCAGCTGCGATATAATTACATTACCGACGAAACCCCTATACGGTCATATTTAAAGAGGATTTGACTTATATTAAATTACCAAATATCAAGACCACATGATCTGTGTTCAATTCTACACCGCAACGAAACATTTGAATCCCGTTGATCGTAGTGAAACTTGGATCCGAGATCAGCACGGTTTTGTTAGTACCTCGTCATACTATAACCGCCCGCAGCATGGTTGACGCGCCCGCGCACAGCTCCTCTCCTACTGGGGCCGCGACTGAGCGCTGCGTGCGTAAAAGCTACGTCACAACTCCCCGGTGTCCCGACGTTTATTTATTTATATAAGTGGATGAGTGGTAGAGGCACCCAAACAACTGGGCCTGGAAACGACTTGCCTGTAGCTGCTAGTATGCCCCCCCCCGTACACCTACCGACAGCAGCAATCACAACTAAAGTAATTAAAGAAACATAGAAAATACATCCTCTACTGCAGAACGACGAATATAAACACATAAACACCACAGACATTATGACAATTTGATAAGGACAATTATGATAAAATATAAATTGACAGTCATTATTGTTCAAACAAATAATAGGCAATATACAATTTAATTATACAAATATTGCATAGCAGACAATGATTTAATCCAAAATCCGTTTTGTGTGCACACATTTCATAATATTTGCGTGCACACTAAAATACAACTATATTGGTATTATATATAGTTGTGTGGCACACCATTTTATATATATACGGGTACTATAATTTCTTTAACAATAAAGATAAAACAATTTAAAATGTTGTACGTAGGCCTACGCTAATAAAAAACGTTGAGGCAAGTTTGATATTTTTTGTTTTTTATATTTTTAGTTATTTTGCGAACTTTTATGTTTTAATATTTTTTATTATCATTATTATTACACTTTACACTAATAGTTACATACCTGTGTGGGTCCTTTTGTGAATCTTGAGGTTCTCTGATCTCGCAAAAACTTTTTCACAGCCGTGGAAAGGGCATGGAAAGGGTTTCTCCCCTGTGTGGACTCTGACGTGGTTCACCAGCTTGTATTTGGCTTTAAAAGACTTTCTGTCCCTCGGACAATTTTCCCAGTGACACACGTATTCAGAGTGCTCTGGTCCTCCGACATGTTCCACTGTCACATGGGTGACAAGTTCATACATCGTCCCGAAAGTTCTGGCGCAGGGCGGCTTCCCAGCCCCCTCTTGGCTGTCACTCCACTTACACACGAGCTCGTGTTTCAGATGAGGTTTGGAGCACCTGAGGAAGGCGTCACCCCCTCCACGTTGAATTGCCATGTTCAGCGGTTTGTAGAGACCCAAGAACTGAGAAACAAGCTGTTGGCTGTTTCCCCTCGAGCCGCCGATGCCCTGGCCGTAAGGCTGCGTCCGGGTGAGAAGGTCACCGGGCAGACCCAGCATCACTTGACCGGAGACATCTCGGGACGCGTCCGAGGAGCCATGGGCCTGCTCGTGATAAGCGGTGAAAAAAGCGTGGCTTCTGCTGTCCCTATAGCTGGGCAGGTCACGGTACCGTCCAATGCCGACATGTTGGTTACTTCTCGATGCCAGCTGATCAGTGACGGGTGGCATCCCGGCTCCGGTAAGATTGGCTCCAATGATAATGCTCCTAGGGCCGTGGTCTAACCGGTGGCCGGGGTATCCGGAGTCTGCAAAATGGGTAACCGAATGGTCAACATATGCATTGGACCTCGTCTCGGGGTAGTCTCGCAAATTGTGTGAGGGGCAGAGTTTTAAGGAACTGCCAGTAGGGTGCCCCGTGTGCTCCCCTGCCAAAGGTGGCAGCACCACGCTGAGTTCAGTATTGCTCTCCCCGGGGTTGACGCAAGAAAGAGGGCAGCCACTAAACCTCGACAGGCTTGTCATGTTTAGTTGTGAGGTTTGCCGTGAGTTTGCAAAATCTACCAGCTCTGTGCTCAGGATTTACCTAGACACCGTGAATCCATTTTCTGTGCAGTTTATCATCTGCATGTGCATTTCTTGGCCGTGAACTTCGCAGGAGACGGAACCAGACTCAAGTTCGTTAAAGTTAGTGTGAGTCCCATGCCGTTCACTTTGCCCTCTTGATTTGTGGCAATAACTGTAGTAGTAAAAATGCTTCGAAACAGGCCATGGTGCAATATAAAAGCACAGCAGGCCAACCTGCTTTTAAAAAAGGGCGCTTTGGGATTGGTTGGAATGTGCTATGATTGACAGGCGCTGGGTTTGTTTTAAAAGGGACACGCAGCCGCTCACTGCACGACTCCGTTTTCAAATATCTCAGAGAAAATGCTTTGAAATGTGCCGCGGCATATATATATATATATATATATATATATATATATACGGCATATACTGCCAAATTGGTGCCTGGTTGACTCTAGGCGCCAAAATACAAGCGACTATATGCTTAATCATTTCGGGACACTTTAAATTTAAATGCAATTTTCAAGTGTCACATTGTAATATAATTTTCATGTGTATTGAACTGAATGATTAGCAAAATTCCAAGATTCTGTTACAAGGTGGAAATTGTTCAAAACACATGACCAAGCAGCAGAGAAAACGAGTGTGGCTACCCCTATATAAACTATATTATATCAGTAGCTTACATGGGGCATACTAAATGCAATCACATAGTGTTACCAAACCAAGAAACAAGCCAATAGACCATAACTTGTCCGAATTGCCAGACTGTAAAATAAAACTCAAATGGGGAAGTGCACTCCGTGGAAAGATCTAGCTGAATGATTGTAGCCTACAAGGTTATGGCCTTAAGGCAGAAGGACAATATCAAAACAAAGAGTACCTTTGGATATTTATTCAAAAAAATGTTTTAAAGATTAAATAAATTATTTTTATTGACATTCATAAATTTCACACTTTCGTTGAACGTGTTACATAAACGGTTTATTTATTCCATTATTTCGAGCCTACTCAATTTCGCTGACAACTCTAAGCTGATTAAAAAAGTCACCTCATGCAACAGCACCTGAATTTACACGAGCGTGTTCTGCATAAACACTAAGTCAACCCTGTTCATATCCATAAACACTAAGTCAACCCTGTTCATATCCATAAACACTAAGTCAACCCTGTTCATATCCATTAACACTAAGTCAACCCTGTTCATATCCATAAACACTAAGTCAACCCTGTTCATATCCATAAACACTAAGTCAACCCTGTTCATATCCATAAACACTAAGTCAACCCTGTTCATATGCATAAACACTAAGTCAAACTGCTGTCATAGCCTTAATAGCCATTCATAGAGCCTTAAGGTATCTCATGGCTTGACGTATGGACGTCGTCATGGAGATAAATGTAACTGTAATTGTGATGTAACACCAGTGTGGAACCAACATCATCATGTTCCCTGAAAATGAACAGGGAATAATTAAAGTTAAATAATATCCAGGCGGTGAAACTGGGTTAACGACAACAACTCATCTGTCCAGCAAACATTTAGTGGTTTAAATACTAAATGATTCAGGTCAATAAACCAATGTTTACCAAATGTCCATTCGTCTTCGTTTGGCTGGCAGGCCGATTTATTTTTAAATTACTTTGTGTGAACTATGATTCATTTGGATGTAGAGGAGCACACCCAATATGTTGCCTACTCTACATTATTCAGACTGTATTGTCCTCTAACCTTCCAAGTCTAGTTTAACACTATTGTTCTGTCGTCACACCCCAAGGGACTAGTTACAGATAGAGAGCCCATTTGTTACCTAGTAGTCTAACCGCGTACCAACAGTGTAATACTGAATGCCACAATCATAGTAAACCAATAAAATAAGATACACCTGAGTTTCAAGGTTTTAGATTATACCCATGTTCTAAGTTAAGAGCAAAACTAGAAGAGCAAGTAAGCCACATTGCAAATGATTAATGAAACAGGCCTATGCCTTATTTAAGCCAGTCCCTGGTCAAAACAGAAGTCTTTAAAAATGTTCTATCATGATTTGGAACCACCCTGTATAATTCTGAGTTCCAGCGAAATCATAGGGTAGGTCTAAATCTAAACATGTCTACATTTAAATTAAATCCTTTAAGAAAACCTTGAAGAATGTTGCATTTAGTTTGTATACTCTTTGTAAAATGAATAGCTACTGAAGTATAATGGTTTTAGTATTTTTTCTCATATATAAAATAGGGAAATCAAACAGTAAAATGACATTTACTAAAGTGAATGTCGTGTGATTGCTAGTCACAAATAATTTACCATTGTGCAAAAGTAGTAGTAAGTGTTGATGACAATAGTAGCTATGGGTTTTTTCATTAGTTACAGCAAGTGGAGGTAATATATATTGGGATTGTATACTCTATATTATATGGTTTCTAGTAAGTCAATGTTTCAGTTTGACCATTCTGAAACATTTTACAAATTTAGGTCAATGATTTGGAGAATGTCAAAGTCGGCATTCTGAAATGAGAACCCAACCCTAGGGTACCTCCTGAAGAACCCTAAGGTACCTCCTGAAGAACCCCTAGGTTACCTCCTGAAGAACCCCTGAACAACCCTAGGGTACCTCCTGAAGAACCCTAGGGTACCTCCTAAACAACCTCTAGGGTACCTCCTGAACAACCCTAGGGTACCTCCCGAACAACCCTAGGGTACCTCCTAAACAACCCTAGGGTACCTCCTAAACAACCCTAGGGTATCTCCTAAACAACCCTAGCGTACCTCCTAAACAACCCCTAGGGTACCTCCTAAACAACCCTAGGGTACCTCCTGAACAACCCTAGGGTACCCCCTGAACAACCCTAGGGTACCTCCTAAACAACCCTAGGGTACCTCCTGAACAACCCCTAGGGTACCCCCTGAACAACCCTAGGGTACCTCCTAAACAACCCCTAGGGTACCCCCTGAACAACCCTTGGGTACCTCCTGAATAAACCATAGGGTTCCTCCTAAACAACCCTAGGGTACCTCCTGAACAACCCTAGGGTACTCCCTGAACAACCCTAGGGTACCTCCTAAACAACCCTAGGGTACCTCCTAAACAACCCTAGGTTACCGCCTAAACATCCCCTAGGGTACCTCCTAAACAACCCTAGGGTACCTCCTAAACAACCCTAGGGTACCCCCTAAACAACCCCTAGGGTACCTCCTAAACAACCCCTAGGGTACCTCCTGAACAACCCTAGGGTACCCCCTGAACAACCCTAGGGTACCTCCTAAACAACCCTAGGGTACCCCCTAAACAACCCCTAGGGTACCCCCTGAACAACCCTAGGGTACCTCCTAAACAACCCTAGGGTACCCCCTAAACAACCCCTAGGGTACCTCCTAAACAACCCCTAGGGTACCCCCTAAACAACACCTAGGGTACCCCCTGAACAACCCTAGGGTACCTCCTAAACAACCCTAGGGTACCCCCTGAACAACCCTAGGGTACCTCCTGTCATCATTCCTGTCTCACAGTAACATTGAACTGCAGTGATATATTACATTAGGAATATGTGTAATCCTCTGATCATTGTACCATATAACTGACATTGGCCCAACTTTGATTACATTTTTCACACAATCCAGGTTACACTGCCAGTTTTCCTTGTGCCAAAATGTAGCTTGCATCTTAAGCAACGTGATATTTCAAAAGGTACCGTGACATAATAAATAATTTAAATAATCACCTGAATAAAAAAGTACCAACATGTAATGTAGATTCGTTTTAACCCGTAATTCGTCCTTTAAAGTAAACAAAATAAACAAATATCTGGAGAATAGTTTTAGACGTAAAGGATTCATCAAATTAGGTAACAATGGGAAATGGGAATTAACATAAAAACTATTTAAAATGCTTCCTGGAAAACAGGGCAACAGGAGAAGCACAAAAAATACATCTGGAATTTTTGAGCTTAGCCATAGATTTTTGAGCTTAGCCATAGAAGAAGAAAATGCAGTAGACCAGAGGAACCCACCCTCCAAGCCCTGCCTGATCCATGCTATCCTGGGGACACTAGCAGGTTGGTGAGTTGCCTGGCCACACACATACCCAAATCAGCCAAAACAACTCCATCAAACCCTGACTGCCAGACTGCTGTGTGAAAATGGAAGGCGGTTCAAACTGCACATCACTTCAGTAGTTAGCGACCCGATGGAGACATGTTGAACGCTGTTTTAGGTCGCTACTCATGTGTGACCTTGAAATGTGACGCATGTTGTCGCTAACTGTCAATGGGATTTTGATTCCAATCTGATTGAAATGGATATCCAATAGTGATCCTAGCGACAGACAAAACAGTAAACCAAACAACAAGAATACCTAAACAAAGATATTACATTCAGCAGTAATAATGGGTGGTTACAGGTTATTGTGAAAAGGCATTAATGGTGGTAGCCAACTAGCTAGCCATGTGATATTTCTCTGTAGCCAAAACACGAAGACATTCTTATATTTTTCTTATATGGTAGTGAACAAATTAAAGAGCACATCACCCTGGGAAATTGTATAATATTCATGGTTACACAATTACTATAATATCTCTATATAATACTTTTTATTAAACTTTGTCATATTTCACATGGGAGACGCAAGACACTACAAAAGACAAGCTAGTTTGCTAAGTATTTGGATGAACATTTGCACTCTGTTGTTCTGCTACCACCCCCTTGTGGTTAGCGGTTAGCGGTTAGCGGTTAGCGGTTAGCAAGGGGACAGCTATAGGTATCACAGGAACCAGAAGGTGTCCACTGCTCCAAAGTCTACTTGCCCCGGCCGGCGCACATGCGCTTGTATGGAGGTCTATGCACATGAGGTCTGTAGACACCTATACCAATTATACCGTTGGACGCTAGTTTCTGCGGGGCAACCCTGTCCAGAAAGGTTGTTGTGAATTTGTAAACTGTTCCATTGGAGAGCAAGATACTGCTAGCTATGGTGGATGGACAAAGTTTAGCTGCTATCATCGTGGTTCGGCCGATTTCTGCCAAAGCTTCAACACCAATCATGTTCCATTCCGGGTGTTTCCAGTTAGTGCTAAATGAGATTTAGTGATGGATGAACTAACTTCGTATGTATTATGATTGGATCCAACACAATTGATCCAGGCACTAACATGCTAACATACATACCACCTACTGGTGTGCAAAACACGACCGGATAAGTTGGACTTCTACAATCAGCTGGCTAGCTGTTATTATTCTTGTTAAAGTAACAAATCCTTAGAATGTATAGTGTTCAATTATAGGTGTTTCTAATACGTGACAAATAACTTTCAGCGATGGATAAAACCAAACTCAATACATATTGTGATTCAATACCTCACACAATTTAGAATAATTCTAATTTAATGCCCTTTCACAAAATACTATGTTTTATTAACATTTCCTTCATAATAAACCACTGCTCTGTGACTAGTGTAGATCAGCTGTAAATGAGCATAGGTTTTCAGAGCCAGACATTTGTGTGAAACTAATCACGTTGCATTGTAGGATTCTTCCAACGTTCATCTCACAACTATGACACACGTTCTAGATCTTTTGATCAAGCAGATTAAAGCTTGATAAGTCAATTCCACAAATTTCACCGTAATTATAAGTATAACATATAGTTCTCTAGCTGTGCTTAGCTTTTAGAGAGGACATATAATAATTATGAACCATTTATGAAGTTGTTGTTTGCTATATTATTATTGCAACTCAAAGTGAAATATTTCTGTTCCTGATTGAAATTTGTGCATTGTTGATAAAGAATAAGAAAATTATTAATCATTCAGCAACAGTTTATGGAAAAAACTGGCAAATGCTATTGTAAATGACCTAGTTTTTGGTCAGAAAACCTTAGGCTGTCATTAAATAAGCCTAACCTCTGTTCTCTATATCATACCATGTCATTAATAAGCCTAACCTCTGTTCTCTATATCATACCATGTCATTAATAAGCCTAACCTCTGTTCTCTATATCATACCATGTCATTAATAAGCCTAACCTCTGTTCTCTATATCATACCATGTCATTAATAAGCCTAACCTCTGTTCTCTATATCATACCATGTCATTAATAAGCCTAACCTCTGTTCTCTATATCATACCATGTCATTAATAAGCCTAACCTCTGTTCTCTATATCATACCATGTCATTAATAAGCCTAACCTCTGTTCTCTATATCATACCATGTCATTAATAAGCCTAACCTCTGTTCTCTATATCATACCATGTCATTAATAAGCCTAACCTCTGTTCTCTATATCATACCATGTCATTAATAAGCCTAACCTCTGTTCTCTATATCATACGACGATAAAGAACCTGCTCAATCTCTAATGTTGGATGAGCACAAATTGGACAAATAGGAATTTAAGGCCCTATATTTATAAACTAAACAGATCAATCCTATTGTTGTGACTGTATATTGCCTACAATTTTAATCAAAACAACAGGTTTTCAATAGTCCGGAGACTGAGATGGTCATTGTGGGATCTGATTTCTGTGGTTCTTTGTGGACACTCCTATCTTGACGAATGATCCACCTGTGGTCAGATGCTCCTGACATAGGCCACCAGGTTTCTGGATAAAACAACCCAATACTAGTGAGACTTCACTGGGCTGTTGACTTTGACATGGCCCCCGTGACCTAAAACAGCCCGATAGCATATTTTCTTTCCTTCTCGCATGTTTTCATTTCAACAACAACCCATCGATATATCCCATCGAGTTAACTGAAAACCAAGGGCACTTTTACTGGAATCGGTGCCTTGGTCACATGAAAGTTCAGCTCATACTCATTCCAAGATTTATTTTGTAAATACTGAGTTGGGTCGTTATTGTGAGAATTGTGTTTGTTTTAATCAACTGTTACAATTATTGACAGTGTCTGTTAATTGTATATATCTGTCTTTAATTGTTGTTGTATTTGTGAGTTCATGTTCCCAGGGCACACTAGCAAATGAGACATCGGTGTGCCTCCCTGGAAAAATAAAAGTTAAATAAAGTTACTATAATTTGTGTTCAGCTAAGTTGTCTCTCAACACAAACGCCTTTAGCTCAACTTAGTTACAGAGGCCTGTTGATTGCTTTTAAGGTAAAAAAAAAAAACGCATAAGTAGCAGGCTTTACGCAACCGTATACAGACAATGAGAACCAAATGTCAAAACTCACATTCAAAACACACATTCAAAACACACAGCCGTGAAACATCAAATAACATTGTGTTGTGAGGCCCAGTCATAGTTTATTCCCATAGCAGGATCAAAATGCACTCTTCTCAAAAGAACAGAAAGATGCAGCAAATATTTTGTATCCCGGTGTGTGTAAGGGGAAGAACATGCCTGTAGCTGAAATGTCAGTACAGTTATCAAATGCACAGGTGGTGATTTTAGCTAAGCTCACTGTAGCTCTATCAATTTCTCTCAGATGATCGAATGCTGTTTAAAATGGCTCCCATCACCATGTTAAGGAAGGGCCTTCTGTTTGACACTCTGTAAACTGAACGGCTTTGCACACGGTTCATGGGCTGCTATTAGCTATTAGCTATTAGCTATTTACAACAGTTCATAGGAATTATAGATGTTGTAAACAACTGTGTTCAGGTCCTTGACAACACAGTCACAGAGGAAATATACTGTTCAGGTTTGTGTGTGTGTGTGTGTGTGTGTGTGTGTGTGTGTGTGTGTGTGTGTGTGTGTGTGTGTGTGTGTGTGTGTGTGTGTGTGTGTGTGTGTGTGTGCGTGCGTGCGTGCGTGCGTGCGTGCGTGCGTGCGTGCGTGCGTGTGTGTGTGCATGTGTCTGTGCGTGTGTCTGTGCGTGTGTCTGTGCGTTAATGCGATAATGGATGAGACAACTCACAGGCATTTACTCTTGTCATGACTTCATGAAATGTAGATAAATTAACAGGTTTGGGGGTGAGGCAGTTTGCAGACAGATGTTCCAATAAACAGCCACAAGGACTCAATTAGTCATATTGATATGCTAAATCACAAACGAGATTAAAAAGCTATGTCTGAAATGGTTCCCGTCTGAAACTTGTATCAGACACACTTGTTCCAGCCCCCAGAATTGACCGCAAACACCAACAAATATACATTCACGTACTATGATGTTGGAGTTATCTACACAAAATTAGTATCTGAGACACGGACAGATATACAGTCATCTATGATGTTGGAGTTATCTACACAACATTAGTATCTGAGACACGGACAAATACAATCATCTATAATGTTGGAGTTATCTACACAACTATTAGCATTTGAGTGGAGTCTGTCATTAGCAGTCAACATGTTAAACCCAAAGCAACAGTGACTGGTTTTCAGCACAAACGTGTAATTGTGTATCTCTAATTGTTTTCGTCCAAACTTAGGGAAACAAATGTGTAAGGTGGAAACTGCGGAGGCACTCCATCACACATGATGGCTGATATAAGGTTAGATACGTCCATCTCACATGATGGCTGATATAAGGTTAGATACGTCCATCACACAGAACCTCTATGGCCACAGTCTCATGGTAGCAGAGATGGTGTTTATATCATCGATGAACTCTGGTCAAATGATATTATCTGTCCCATTAGACAACGAACAACCTGAACAACAGACACATTTCAGGAGCTTTGCCTCACCATACAGATGACATGCAAACACAGTTTCTGCTTCTTTGGCCTTAGTGGAGTGCCTCATGGAAACACAATCTGAGTTAGACATGTAGTCACATTTGTAAGGGCCACAGGGGATCTGTGCACTCTAAATTGTACACTTGGTTATAACAGAAGACAACGGAATCTGCTGAGCAAAACCCAATTTGCAAAGTTAATTTTATACTTTATTTTCCAATTGCAGCCCGAGTCAAAACTTCACATGTTATGTTTTTAGAATCCATCCCTAGACACTTGTGCTAAACAAGGTTGGGGGAAACGTGAAGTGCATTTATTAAAAAATCAACACATGAAAATATAAGTGACCAATTAATTTACCAGTGTATGTAACACCAGTTACTAATTTCAATTGAACTTCCTAAAGTCAGTGACGAATGACGTACACAATTATTGTCGACCATGCAATTTTTTTTAATTTTTAACAAAATACAGTAGTTTTCTTTGGTAACTATTGGGTTAATTGTTGAGCAAGAAAGTTTCTCATATAAACTTGACAAGGGTTACTTCCCGCCCGGATTCAGCTCAGCTCACCGCACGTTTTAAAAGCCCAGCCGTTATGGACTAATAGACAAATATACATATACATTAACCAGGAATTCAAACAGTGCATTTGTGAGCTATCAACTACAATTCATTCGTCTACAATATTCAGAGTGCATTTAATTGATTCTATTGATAGGAGCGTAATCTATTTATAATCTCACAGAATGTGTCTTCCATCAACACATCCAGATGAAATATAGAAAGTCCAGGTACATTTTAAAATGTGTTTGCATATTTTTTTTGTGAACAATTGCATCGCAAGACAATAATAGTATTTTATTGTTTTTAAAAAACAAGGTTGGTGCATTTAAATGTTGCTTCATTGTCAACTTAAAGAGCAAAACTTAGGGAGCAAGTATTTTTACACTTACAGAACACTGCTTCAGCAAAGCTCATGCGCATGCTCAAGAAAAAAATTACGAGCATGCGAGCGTCTACCGAAAATGATTTCCTCAATGACGCGATTTGAGCTAAAAATAAGAACAAAATCACCTTGTATACATAACATTTAAAAAGGCAAACAAAGTATTTAATACGTCGAAGTTAATTACACATTCAAATTGGGACTTTTCACAGTCGGCGGTTGATTAGTGGAACATGATTATGCATCCTACAATCATGAAGAGACCTTGGAATATCAATTTATATGCATCTATGAGCATTTTTACATTAAACTAAAACGTAATGTGGCTGCAACGACAGAATAGGAATAGCGTCTATTGTGACAGCAAAACATAAATATATTCTGTTTGAATACATACTGTTTGAATATATATATAAATAGGCTTACGCATGTTTACACACACACACACACACACACACACACACACACACATGCATACAAACACACAAAAATGCAACTATTTAAGTTTTGAGACAGAAGATAATATAGACGCATCTTCTCCAATTCAAACTCTGGTGAAAAAATAAATATGATAATTAGGGTTTTAAAAGAAGTTGTGTTATTTCTAAAAAGAAGAAAGACTACAGACAGCCAACTATACAACGTGACAGTGTTGTACAACAATACTATACGTAGCCTATAGGTTAAATGTATTTAAATAGACAATAGCAAGCAAATAAAAGCATTGCCGAATCCTGTTTAGACTTATGTGAGAGACGTTGTATATGCTCTGATAATTACAAAATCAACGTCACCTTGTCAACTGGAGAATGTAGCTTGTTTTTTAGCTTGTACAAACAGATAGGCCTTGGAAAGTGATTAAGAGCCTATAAAAATGTCAAGCAAATAGATAGAGATACAGCATTAAGTATATTTCAGGCTCTGCATATCGTTGCCTAACTAGTGACTTTACCGTTTAGTCATTGACCTGGATCAATGCATTGGCATCACATTTATATTGTAAGGTATATAGACTCCAGCATCACCTCGTGCCCACGGTGTGTTTGCCTCTGCCCGAGCAACAGTTGCTTTCGATTATCTTGTGCAGTCTGTAACCCGTAACCACACATGGGGTTTATTCTAAAGGGCCAAAACTCAGATAACCTCTCTTGCCATATATAGTAGTGCATACAGTTGGGGCCTATATCTAATCTAATAATGCGTTGCGTTGTGACAACAGGCCACGTGATTCTTATCGTTAATCATTTTATAGTAGCAGCTTTACTGTGAACATACCATATATAAAACCCTTACGAAGTCCTCTCTTTTCAACAAGCCAATAAAATATCGAAGAGGAAAAGTTAAGAAAACTTAACTGCCTGTCACTTGTGAAAGTTCACAGAGGTCGCCATAAATCTCATACTCTAAGACTGCGAGGCATATTCACAGTTAACTAATGTTCCCCCTCTCCCACACACAAGTGTGTTTGTGCGTGTGCGTGTCAAGAGTGAGTAAAAGAGGGATTGTGTGTGCGTGTGTCTGTGTGTTTGTGTGTAAGAGTGAAAGTGGGGAGAGTGCGCAATAGGAGATTATGAGAGACTGGGAATCATACAATTTTCCTTAAGAAGAAATAGTTGTTGAGTTTAGGAACACAGGCGAAATCTATCTCTAAATGCAGCTGACGTTCATTTTATTTAAAGGTGACTGCAAACAATATGCCAAATTAGAACACGTATGCTTTCTAGCTACCACAATATAATACTCAACTTCTGACTATCAATAAGAACGGTCATGAGCTTACTTTCAATAAATCCTTAAATAACATTATCACAACATATAACACCCTGTTATAAAATACGCTCTCCACACCGTTATTTCCGTCAAAAAGCAAAGTATAGACAGGAATTAAAATGTCACAGAAATATGAAAACTCACCTTGCAAATTAAAACACTTATTCTCGAAGAGGAATATGTGGGAATGATTGCGGGGTGGATGAGGGCGAATGCGGAATGAAGGTCTGATTTGAAGATGGAGTTGTAAAGCGCCGCTGGAAGCACTCAGCGCGTCTCTGAACTTGATCAGATTGTGTGTGTCCTGGAGCGAGTCTGCGGTAACCCTGTGAAACACGCTCAATGGCACGATTTTTTGGCAAAGAAAAAAAAATCTCAGGATATTACAATTACTGCCATCTTTCTTTCTGTCTTTTATTCCTGCTTCTTGCACCCTATAGAGCTTTGGAAAAATGACCCCCTCCCTTGTCAAGCGGCTTCAAGAAACCGTGCACATTTAGGATCTCTGCCAAATACATTCATGTTCTCTTATATTATAAAATCCGGATTAGATAAACAATCTTTAAAATAATATGACTTCCCCCAAATGTTCTAAATCAAATGAGATATTTCCCCCCAAATGCATATGGTGACTGTTGGTAAACAAAATGCTTGTGTTGGTCGTTTTTTGTGACATGTAGACAGTGGCTTCAGTTTGGATAATGGTCGTTTTTCCCCTAAACGTATATCAGTTAAACCAATTTAAAGTCTATTTTGCATTTTATTGTAGCCTATATATGAGCCGTTTTAACAACAAACATTTGCAATTACATTACAGTTCTTTGGTTAGTTCATAATCGTATTTATAATTGTGTTTGTTCAACTTTTGCAACAGTTTATGCGTTATAACACTGGAAATAAATATGGTTCAAGAAGCGAGAGCTCTGTTACCTTACCTGCAAAATAATGCCTGCACTGACCAATGAAATTAAACCATTGAGACGAACTGCCATTTTCAATACCAAATTGTGTCAATCAACAGACATCTAGCCAATTAACGTCCGTCCTGGTCGTCACGTGCCTAATGGGTTGCTAAGCTCTCATTGGACGCCGTGGCACTGCCTCCCGAGTTCATTTATGTGCAGGGAGTGAGTGATTGACTTTATCAGTCCAAGGACATCATTCGTCTGGAAAGGGGGGGAAGTTTGATCCTCATTTTCGAGGATCCCAGTTACGGGAGTTTTCTCTCTCTTCTGTAAGCTAAGGATTGCATCTTCGGTGATTTGTTTTTCTATATTTCTTTCTATATTTTCCGCTCCTACGAACAGAAATCGCGGGTTCCCCATATTCGCCTTTAGCGCGAGCTCCATCACTTGGGGTTCCGTTATTTTTTGTCTTCGTGTTCTCCGTTCTATTGAGCCCGATGACTATGCTCCTTGACAGCGGTCCGCAGTTCCCATCGCTAGGAGTAGGGGGTTTCGGAACACCGCGGCACCATGATCTAGGGAACAGAGACCCCGGGTTGGGACTCAATCCCTTCGCTGATTCATCCCACTCCGCAGCTTTCAAACTCAGCCCGGTGGCTCACGATATAGCCTCCAGCCAGACGTCAGCCTTTACCCCGCAAGCCAGTGGATATGCAGCTGCCCTGGGACACCATCACGGGGGCCAGGTGGGTTCGTACGGTGGTGGACCATTCAATTCCACCCGGGACTTTCTATTCAGAAACCGTGGCGTTGGAGATTCCGCTGCATCGAGCGCCCAGCATGGGATCTTTGCTGCTTCTGCCGGGAGCCTGCACGGACCTCCTGGGATCCCCGATAACCCCGGGCATCTGTTGTTTTCGGGGCTCCATGACCAGAGCGTGAGTCACACTTCGCCAAGCGGACATGTAGTTAACAGTCAAATGCATATTGGTTTAAGGGGGGACATTTTTGGAAGACCCGATCCGTACCGTCCAGTCGCCAGCCCTCGAACGGACCCCTACGGCGCTCAGCTCCACAACTACAACCACCCCATGGGGATGAATATGGGGATGAATGTGCCGACCCACCACGGTCCTGGGGCCTTCTTTCGATATATGAGGCAACCCATAAAGCAAGAAATGTCCTGCAAATGGATAGATGAAAACCAGATGAACCGACCCAAAAAGACTTGCGAAAGAACTTTCAGCACAATGCACGAAATGGTGACGCACGTCTCGATGGAACACGTTGGCGGCCCGGAGCAGAGTAAC
Source organism: Dallia pectoralis (assembly GCA_029465975.1). Lineage (NCBI taxonomy): Eukaryota > Metazoa > Chordata > Actinopteri > Esociformes > Umbridae > Dallia > Dallia pectoralis. The sequence continues at coordinate 28,589,353 of CM055729.1, forward strand.
CACATTTGCTTTTGGGAGGACTGTCCGAGAGAGGGGAAATCTTTTAAGGCCAAGTACAAACTAGTGAACCATATCCGAGTGCATACTGGAGAGAAACCATTCCCTTGTCCATTCCCTGGCTGCGGGAAAATATTTGCCAGGTCTGAAAATCTGAAAATTCACAAAAGAACACATACAGGTAATTGCTTTTCTCAAGTTTTCTGACTAAACAACAGCCGCACGTCCACGTTGCAGATAGACCGCTTGTTTTCATTTTGCGTAAGGAAAGAGAAAAGACAGATTGTAGATAGATGGATGCATACAAGCGCAATGCAAGAGTGAAGGCCGCAATTTGGTTTGTAATTTGGGCAGACAATAAACTGAGGCCTGTCTTAGAACGAAAACATTATTATTTAACACACTGATAATGCCACATGAACGTCTGGATTGCCTAATTTAGATATCAACGCACTTCAGCCAGCGCACATATTTTGATGTTGGAATTTGTAGACATTTGTAAATTAGAATCTGTAGGCTGTCCTGGGGTCGATCGCGAAATGTGGGTATTTAGGAAGCTGCGAATAGGCTACATACTCCACCAAAACTAGTGTGAGTGAATTAGCTTAACTACATTCAGACGTCACACCCTCGCATCCTCCCCCGTGCACCGTGTTGTGAGTCTGAACAACTGGCCCGTTACTCTTGCCCCTTGTTTACTGGGTTAGGCTACTACACCGTCCTGTACTCTATGAATCAGTAGAGCACTTATCATTGTAAATACGCTACGACCAAGTCTTCAACTACAGCCTAATGTTGAAGCCCATTGGACACAGTGGCCCAATGGCCAATACCAATCAATCGCAGTCACGCAATGGAGACCTATTCACGTTAGCAGTGGTCACAAAGTGCTTTTAACCAGATTATCAGCCACACAGAGCAAACTATACAGTGTAGAAGCAAGGTAATTCCACCATTTACTGGTCCATGTTTGTGCTCGTTGATGTGTTGTCCAATGATGGTAGTTCTGTATTGAACACTAATACTCGTGCTATCCCAGAGCAGTATGTCGGTGTCACACAATGGCAAGTCATGATTATGGTGCATGTCCCGTGCTGGTGGGCTAGTCGATGTTTTTAGTGCTTAATGAATTGTGTTTACTCCACCTTGTAGGTGAGAAGCCGTTCAAGTGCGAATTCGACGGCTGCGACAGACGCTTCGCCAACAGCAGTGACAGGAAAAAGCACATGCACGTGCACACTTCTGACAAGCCATACATTTGCAAAGTGTGCGACAAGTCCTACACACACCCCAGCTCTCTCAGGAAACACATGAAGGTAATTAACGTGTTCATTATACACTAAACATACAATGCACTTCACTGAACTGAGAACGACAGCATGAAGACCCCAAACTGCACCCCATTAAGCTGCTAAGTTCTTTATATTATATTACTAGTTTAAAGTGAATCACATAAACATGTTCCCGAATATTTACGTTTGGATGCTAAGTTAGATGAGCAAATAGTGCTGCAAAGCAAATTGATACACACACACACACACACACACACACACACACACACACACATATATATATATATATATATTATTACTTCAACGTTTTGAGAGTGTGCATCTATTATTATGCCATGATGACGTGGGCAATAAACATATCGATAGAGACATTTATCATTTTAACTTCTCATAATGTGTTGATGTTTTCTCTGTATCGTTAAAAAAGGTACACGAGTCTCAAGGTTCCGAGTCGTCTCCAGCAGCAAGTTCGGGGTATGAGTCCTCCACACCTCCAGTACTTGTTTCAACGAACACTGAAGACCCAACAAAAACACCACCGTCAGCTGTGCAAAATACGTCAGGGCACAGCGATGGACTGCCACCCAACTTTAATGAATGGTACGTTTGAAGTCAGAAGCAGGCTCTAAATGTGGACCAAGAGGTTCCGGAAACCTCAAAGACTACTCACACTACGGTGTACACAAAATGGGATTCGAACAACACGAGGAGATGCGAGCACGCCGGCAGTAGCAGGCCTCGTCCTTTATCAGGATCCGAAATCTGACTTTTATTCGAGTTCGAAAAAAACAAATACATAATAAATAATAATACTTTCTAAGAATAAATAAAATGTTTTTTTCTTTTTTAGTTGACAGATTTCAAATAATGTTCTTTTTCATTTTATGTATTTTCTCAAAATTTTATTTAAAAATAAAGGAAAGGGGGAAGAATATTTCACGGTGTTTTATATAATGGTGACTCACTGTCGCCTTTCAATTGATTGTTAAAACTTCAGACAGTCTTAAGAAACGTGCCAAAGTCTTTGTCTTGAACTTGAACAAAAAATAAATCATAAATAAATATATACTCGTGAATGTATTTCCTTGTTTTGATGGGGTCGAATCTGTTGTCAACGTCCGTTTTCAGGTGGAGAAATGTGGTTACGATTGTTACCGTTGAATATAACGTTGCCTTTTGTTAATAACGTTGTAAATACATATCCATGATGCCATATTTATCAATTTTGTAATTTAATTATGGGTATAAGTTCTGAAACGTAAATGATATTTATGGAAATGTTTTCTAACAAGACAGTAGGCCATTAGTTACAGGTCTTAACCAGCTTAACATTAAACAAAATCATAAACTCTAAAGTTCCAATATTGCGATTGTATCTTTTTTAACCAATATATGTGTCTTATTTGGGTCTATAGTCTATTTACATATTACGCATTTGCCTATATGATGCAGACTTTTCTGTCACTTTTTTAGCTTGTGAGACATTTGACATGTAAATCATCAATTCTGTAAATCAGAATTGTAATCAGTTGAGTTGGAAAACTATATTAAACGGTTTCTGTTAATATCTTTTCGGTCAAAATCACTTTTTGTGCATTTTATTTTTATAGAATCAGAGAGTTGATTTCACTTGTAGCATAATTTCAACACACTCCATCATCCATCATACTCGTCAGATGTTATTCCTAGTTCATTCCAAATCAAGGAGACAGTATTTTCAGTATTTCAAATTCGGGTCAAATACCCAAACATATGAGCCAGTATGGCATTCTTTTGTAGTTCCAACAATGTCCTTGTGCGAGTATGTTTAAATGTGTGCATCGGCAAACAATGGAACTGTCACAACACAGTATCTTCAAAATAAAAGTGTTTTTGTCTGTCAGCTTGCATTGTTTTAAATGTAACTTTTTTTGTGGAAACTAAGTTTGTTATTTGTTATAAGTACTGTGGTGTTGTATAGAGCAGTTTCATTACACATTTGCTTGTTCTGTATGAATAACTTGTCGGGAAACATTTTTGTGTGGACAAAATGTAGTTTAAGGTAAACAAATAGATATATGTGAGTTGGGGAAAATATGTTCAGTCGCACGAACAGTTACAGCATTTAAATGTAACCTATTTTCAAGAATTGAATCTTATGCATAAATATATTGTGCTTATGAGAACGATTTCAAACCACCAGCACTATTTTTAAAACAAAATGTAAAAACAGTACCTCGTGACAGTTATATATAAATTACGTTTATTTAAATAATTTAAGGAATATATGTTTTATATACTATTTTCTATACATTAATTTAAAAGAAATACATTTTTCTTATTCCCACAACCCTTATGCCCCATCTCCTGAAGTCATACATTTCTGATGTTTTAACGCAGCTAGAATGTGATGGTGTAACACTTTCTGGGAGAAATGGGTCACGCTCCAAGTTATTCCTGAAAAGCAAAAGGATTTTCCTGATGAACTGTGTCACTGTGCCACAATCGAGGCAAACGATGCAACAGCGAACCTATTCGTTAGAGTATTTAGTGGGAAGCGGAAAAAGGTTCTTTGGACTTTTTAAAGTAGGCTATTGTTTGTTGGTTTGTTTGTTTTACAAACTATTTATGAAAAAAATGTTTACATACATTTTGACTGAAATAAAAAAAAATGAAAAATGAAAATCTGCTAAGTTTATCATTCTTTCTCATTGGTGTACACTACAGCCTTTTAACCTATTCTAAGATATAAATAAAATGTGTATTCGATCCACTAAGAGTCGGTATACTTCACTTGAACTTGACACTGAGGAGGCGCCATCTTAGCATCTTTCTGGGAGAGGGACAGGAAAACTTATCGACTGTTCTTGGTCATTTCTAGAAGGAGGTGCGATTTGAGCAGAGCATTCGCGTTGTGGAGAACCCCACCTCTAAACCGCACCACGACGCGAGACCAAACAAATAGTAAGGCAAAAAAGGACATAAGTTAGAGGGAATTGATCGTCACACTGCCTACGGAACTGAGCGTACTAAAGTAACCAGGGGGCAGACCATATGGGCAAAACATAGGGGCAGACCATAGGGGCCGGACCATAGGGGCAGAACATAGGGGCAGACCACGTCAGTAGTTTTACGCATGCACGTTCTGGGTGCTAATATACATACGTAAACAATGTAGGAGCCATGACAGCAAAGCAGAGTAAACGTAGTCGCCTATAATATAAGTCTCATAAAATATGTTTAGGCCACTCTTGGAAACAGTAAATGTACATTAATTAAAATAAGTAATAATGCTGAATAATTGAACTGAGTGAGACGAACGAAACTGTACGAAAAATATGCGTGTTACCAACTGGTAACACAAACTACCCCCACCCGTGCCCAAAACCCCTCTTTAAATATGAACTGATTTAATAATGTATTCAAATTCGCCTCCTCCCTTTTGCGCAAGCGCGCACTTGTTTCGCAGGGAATTCATTTTTTCTTACCAATGCACAATGCAGTTCAAACCCGTTTTGTGGACTCCATGACGTCAGGAACGGGACCCGCTTACCCCGCGAGTGGCTCTGGGAAACGGAACGCTCTCTCGAACCGAGCCAGCAGTGATTATGGTGGCGTGAAGAAAAGCCAAATAATACCGTAGGCAAATACCACCTAATATAACCCGATAAACTCCTGGCACAATCGTGTTTTGAGATGATGCGAAAACGGGGTGTAGGCCTGTATATTCAAAAGAAAAACATGAAAGGCTCCTTTCTGAGAAGCCCATTCTCAATGGGATTAGAAAGCACCAGTCACGTGGTGGATGTGTGGTTGTCAGACAGTGGTGCTGGTGAATACAGTAGTAGAGCTCTATGTCGGCCCACCGCATGTCAATAGCATTAATACTAAATGTTCACAATATATTCAGGGACCTCAGATGGGCTTTGGAATCTCACACAATTCACCACAGTCACAGATGCACTCTCATCATACATGTAGTCGCCTATCTTGAAGAACCATCCAAAACTAGACCGTAGAACTATAATGTTAGGGAGACCTTTACCCAACTGTCAAAGCAGGACAAATGCATAAGCTGTTAACCGTTCAATCATTCATTAATACCCCCCCCCCAACCATGTGCTGGCTGTAGTGGTCAGTGGGGAAACCCAGGTGCAATTTCAAAATACTTTTTGTCACGCAACCAAGTTAAGACGCCAAAAAACTTGCATCATAATTCAAAAAACGAATTTCGCCCAAGGCCAAGTGTCTGATGGAGCGGGCCGGAATGAATGCCAAGCGACACATTATAAATAGATATGTACATATTTGTTATCCAGTAAAAAATTCATAAAAAAAACAATGAAGTGTATAAAATATAAATAGGCAATGTACAGATTGAACAGAAACCAGATTCATTCTCAATCACTCGTCATGTCGTCTGAGAGCACGTGTTGGACCAAGTGTGTCCATACGGATATTAGCGAACTTATCAATTCAGAGACTAGTGGTTTTGAAGGTTCTGGGGTTCTGGAACCTCTTTGGTCACATAAATGTATTAATAAAGCAGCTACTTATACCCAGAACCCAACTGAAGTGAGATAATACAAAATGAGTTGTATACAGTATAACGTTGCTTCATCATTGAAAGAACCAGGCATTGACCCTGAAACAGTCCTTCAATTACACAGGGAGAACGCTGCCTTTTAAATCATAATTATCAATTAAGTCTTTTTTCTATTTTAGCCGTAAATGTTAACCTGAAAACGGGATTAAGTAACCTACCGTAAATATTCTGGGTTATAATTAATGATTATATTGCATTACATCCTTTAAGCATATTCCACGATTCCTGGGTCTAAATCAATTGAATCGAAGTTGGCTCAGCCTGCTCGCAATCTCTTCACTGACTCCTAGTGGTGGGTCATTCACCTACAAGCTCTCCTCGAGTCATACATGTTGGTGATAATGTGGATGTTAAAACGCAGAATGTCTAGGCCAGAATGCCCGTAGATACACACACACATATATATATATATATAAATATATATATATAAATATATATATATATATATATAATTTCTTTTATTATATGTGTGAATAAAGTGAGCCGATGTGCCCAAAATAATTTAATATTCTGCATCACGTGATGTAAGATGCTTTTAGGAAGGGATTCACGAATCAAATGCATATATTATCCTCACCCAAAACTAGGAGAATCAGGAGTGTCCCCGGTTCCCCAAAGCAAATAAGAAGCTTAATAACAGGATCAAACTGACTGGTATTGAAAGAGATATTGTTTAAAACACCTGCAGACACATTGGGAAGTAATATGCGTGGATAGACAGACAGACAGTCTAAAGTTACATGAAAAGCAACGACGTATTTGTCTTTTCTAATAATGTTTGGGTGAATCATGAGTGGACAACACCTTCTATAGCGAGGAGCCGATGGCTTTAGGAAGCAGCTTGACAATTCAACGAAGCTTCTACTAATGTATATAAGATTAATTTAGTCAAGAGACCTGTATTGGGAAACATTGCCATGTTCTTTTTCATATTCTTCTCTTGTCCATCAAGGCACTCAGGCCTAAAAAAATGTTTTTATTTAAACAAAAATATGTAGAATTGATAACTTAATTAATTAATGGGCACACAAAACTTTTAATGAATGCAATAAAATATATTTTCAAAAAACAAAGTGTTAACCAAAGCCATTTAAGAAAAACACTGTTTATTTATTTGTCATAGGCCTATACTTCCCATATCAGAGAAAACACAAACCTCCGACTGAGGCCCAATATGTCCAGGTTATTCCGTTCTACTTTGCTTTGCCATACAATTCGTCTTTTAAAAAATCGAAATACATATTTCGTCCGTATTGGGATCTTTTTAGGTAAATTATGACCGCAGCCCAAAACACCCAAGTCTGCTTCTATAATAACTTCATGGAATAAATCCTGTTCATTTGGACAAATAAACAAGTTAAGCACCTGTGGGTGGAGATGAAGCTCAAACAGGTTTGGACCAGATAGACATAATCTGAAACAAGAACTTCCAATGTGTCGTCCGGGTGTACAGTTATAAGGCGCCATGTCCAATCCCAAAGTTGCATATTGTTTTGACAGACAGCTGAACCTGAATTCGATATAGCAGGCCCTGGTGCTTTTTAATTGTCGTATACAAATATAGTTCATATAATTGTAATAAACCAAACAGACGGCGTTCGTTTGCTACAACTTGTGGTTTGACATATGAGCTGAGCATTTGGGCATGTTTGTTTCTATCTCTCCTGCTATAGGCCCAACGCCAGTTGCTTCAGTAAATGTACAGGTAATCCTGGCTGGCAGTGGCCTAATAAAATAAAGAACTAACATTTGTAAAAAGTGGGCCTTCTATAAACTTATGAATAATTTTGTTTGGAATAAAGAAAAGCATTGTAAGATTGAAAATGCAATTGAGATTTTATTTTTTCAAGAAAATTAAAAATTAACTTTGATTTTGAGTGTATCCGGGGTTTTAAATGATCCCATCGTGCAAGGCCATATAAATACTCAGACACTATCGCGGTTAATACTACCTTGGGACTCTGCATTAGTACTTAACTCGTTCTAACGTCTTATTGTTGCACTGAAACAATTACAGTAATATCCATAGCAATTTGCATCATTACAATTTGCATACAATCATGATAGAATTACCCTGCCTAACTAATGGCCATACCCGTTGGTTCGGCCGGCCATCATTACGACCTGCTTTTCAATTACTGATGCTTATTTCACCTGCAGATGAGCCCGGGTGTTGAATATGCATTCACTAAGCACGCTAATCCAGGATGTGTGTCCTTAACCATTTTTCGGGACGTGTTACATGTCTTTTGGAATGGTAACGAGGTGCCACAATGGCTTTGTTGTTCACTTCAATGAAAGGTAAATTGACGATTTAGAAATATTTACATTTCTAATTTCTTTAACAAGATATCAGAAAACATTTAATTTGTAATGTAAAGTCTGTTCCTTTTGCGGGCTACAATATATTTAACAAATCGACACAGATACTATTTGGAAACACAACATACAGTAACAATCATATCAATACGAATTGCATGCACAAACACCCATGCATTCACAATAAATATTCACAATAATATACCCCAATGCCGGAATTGTATTCAAATACGATATTATCTACACACTTTTGCTTTTTTGTCTCGACCTAACATATTGTTTTAAATAAAGAAACACCATTTCCAAGTCTATGTTGACTGTGTCTTGGCGTCTCCACAGATAATAGTCAGAGTGCTTCTCAGGTTTCTTACTCGGGTCGTGGTGTCGTCACAGTTTCATTAATTTAATATTAGGAGACGCCAAGCCCGCTCCAAAATAATATGTCAATTGACAATCATGCAAAAAAACACATATCATTGTAAATGAGATCCACAACAGCAGACAGTCTTAAATCCCTAACATCTGGGAGGTGTCAAAGTCTTGATGAATTCCTCATCAGCGCAGTACCAGCTAATGGGTCCCCGAGGTGGAAGTTAAAGCAAACGCTCTACTCAGCAAAGCAGATGTTCAGCATTGGTGCAGTGCGTTTGTCTTTTGACAGATAGGCCTGTATTTTCAACACTTTTCCGAGGTGCTAAGTGAGCAATTGACATCATTTTGATATGAGCCATGCCATCCTCGAAACCCCCTCCAAATTAGCCTATACTACTGTGCTCCGAACTCATCACTTCAGTTCTGGAGAGCCAGAGGCCAACTTGTTTGTCTGGACTGTCATGATTTGACAATGGTAATTGCAATGAATTATTGAAGACTTCAACTAGCCACTCGTAATCATCATCCCATGGAGAAAGGGCTTCTTAAAAAGTGTAGTTTTTACTCATGTGTCGAATCTAGCTATTTATTTCTCAAATTAATTGATTGAGTTCAGCTGACGTTATAACTAATCCGCTCTTTGCAAATATCAACTGTTGTTTCGATCCGCATGGGACAAAGTTGTGTTTTAACAAAGTTTGCACCTGAAAGCCGCCCGGTCTTTTGTTATTGGGAGGCGAGGATTCCCCACTGTGGCACTGTCTCGCCTAGGGGAGTGGGTAACAGCGGATCACTGCACTCCCTCCTACCTCAGCCCTTTAAAAAGAATATCTGGCACAATGCTCGCGATGTCTTTCATGAAACGGTGAATTGAATGTTGGGGGTTCCAAAGTTCTTCCGGGATATACAGCCTACGTCACGTTTTCGCGCGAGTTATAAGACGCATGGAATTGGAAGATGAGGGTTAAGAGTGAGCAGTTAACATGCCTACTATAGGACAGCCCTACCACCAGCCCAATATAGGAGAGAGCAGTTAACATGCCTACTATAGGACGGCCCTACCACCAGCCCAATATAGGAGAGAGCAGTTAACATGCCTACTATAGGACGGCCCTACCACCAGCCCAATATAGGAAAGAGCAGTTAACATGCCTACTATAGGACGGCCCTACCACCAGCCCAATATAGGAGAGAGCAGTTAACATGCCTACTATAGGACGGCCCTACCACCAGCCCAATATAGGAGAGAGCAGTTAATATGCCTACTATAGGATGGCCCTACCACCAGCCCAATATAGGAGAGAACAGTTAACATGCCTACTATAGGACGGCCCTACCACCAGCCCAATATAGGAGAGAGCAGTTAACATGCCTACTATAGGACGGCCCTACCACCAGCCCAATATAGGAGAGAGCAGTTAACATGCCTACTATAGAACGGCCCTACCACCAGCCCAATATAGGAGAGAGCAGTTAACATGCCTACTATAGGACGGCCCTACAACCAGCTCAATATAGGAGAGAGCAGTTAACATGCCTACTATAGGACGGCCCTATCACCAGCCCAATATAGGAGAGAGCAGTTAACATGCCTACTATAGGACGGCCCTACCACCAGCCCAATATAGGAGAGAGCAGTTAACATGCCTACTATAGGACGGCCCTACCACCAGCCCAATATAGGAGAGAGCAGTTAACATGCCTACTATAGGACGGCCCTACCACCAGCCCAATATAGGAGAGAGCAGTTAACATGCCTACTATAGGACGGCCCTCCACCAATCCAATATAGGAGAGAGCAGTTAACATGCCTACTATAGGACGGCCCTACCACCAGCCCAATATAGGAGAGAGCAGTTAACATGCCTACTATAGGACGGCCCTACCACCAGCCCAATATAGGAGAGAGCAGTTAACATGCCTACTATAGGACGGCCCTACTACCAGCCCAATATAGGAGAGAGCAGTTAATATGCCTACTATAGGATGGCCCTACCACCAGCCCAATATAGGAGAGAACAGTTAACATGCCTACTATAGGACGGCCCTACCACCAGCCCAATATAGGAGAGAGCAGTTAATATGCCTACTATAGGACGGCCCTACCACCAGCCCAATATAGGAGAGAACAGTTAACATGCCTACTATAGGACGGCCCTACCACCAGCCCAATATAGGAGAGAGCAGTTAATATGCCTACTATAGGATGGCCCTACCACCAGCCCAATATAGGAGAGAACAGTTAACATGCCTACTATAGGACGGCCCTACCACCAGCCCAATATAGGAGAGAGCAGTTAACATGCCTACTATAGGACGGCCCTCCACCAACCCAATATAGGAGAGAGCAGTTAACATGCCTACTATAGGACGGCCCTACCACCAGCCCAATATAGGAGAGAGCAGTTAACATGCCTACTATAGGACGGCCCTCCACCAACCCAATATAGGAGAGAGCAGTTAATATGCCTACTATAGGACGGCCCTACCACCAGCCCAATATAGGAGAGAGCAGTTAACATGCCTACTATAGAACGGCCCTACCACCAGCCCAATATAGGAGAGAGCAGTTAACATGCCTACTATAGAACGGCCCTACCACCAGCCCAATATAGGAGAGAGCAGTTAACATGCCTACTATAGGACGGCCCTACCACCAGCCCAGTATAGGAGAGAGCAGTTAATATACCTACTATAGGACGGCCCTACCACCAGCTCAATCACGAAATGCGAAATTGACTGATGAATAAATAAATAGACATAAACTATATGACTCCGCAAATATACTAATAAGTCGTTTTATTGATTTGCCCAACTAGAAAAAATATATGTATGTAAACGTGAGTTATAATTCAATTTACATATTGACATAAACTGTCCCCAGACAGTCGGAACTAGATGGCATAATGATCATGTAATATAATAATATTAGTTTAGGCGTATTATTGTCTTATTAGGCAGAGTGCCTCCGCTGTTCCTCCGGCCTATTCAGCAGGTGTGGCCTGTCGTCTCCATCACGCACCCGTAAAAAGAAACTCCCATCACATTACAAAAACAGACTGAAATGGGTTTCAGTGTTGCTGAGAGTATCAAAATATGTTCAGATATAGATTACTGGCTCGGATATTTATACATCCAATACTTTATAAATAAAAAGGGAACGAAAAATAAGTTGAGTTGTGTGTACGTTTGCTCAAACAAAAAACTTTGCTGGCATTGAGTTGAATGTATAAAAACCTCTGGAGTAACATGCACATTCATCATTGCACGCACTGTGAAAAGTAATTAAAATAAAGCTATCAATTAATAAACGTTTCTCTGTGTGTTGGTGGTTCATACGGACACAAAATAACGTTTCTTTATCTTGCCGTTTACAAATAACAAAAATTATGTTATTCTTTATAAGGCAACATTGTATGTTTCACCTATATGTAACAAATGTCGAGCAAATAATACATGCTGGTTGCTTTACAATTCTAATTATAAATCAACAATGTGTTGTGTATTGAAAAGTCACACATTGAAAATATATATGTTTTAACTATGTTTGCAAGTCATGAATTAGATCAGTCTGCTGTTCTAATTTATTATCTGATTGGCTGTCGATTCAACAAATAGTACTGGCATAGTATATGAAAATAAACATCAGTAAAGACCTTTAAACCTCTCCAACATATCGAACAGATGCAGCCTGTCTTTGCTTATAAAATATGAGAATCATGTGTTTCTGGTAAAACGATATCGTGTATGCACGTGCAGTTTCAGGGCAAAGCAACAATACGTTTATATGTTTTACATGAGATCATAAAAACAACATATTTCTAAAACTCATAATATGACCCAGTGAAAACGGTGTCCTGAGTTTCCCTCAGACCAATCAGTTATGAGCAAAAAAATACCGCAGAACTAGAATAAATTTATTTCGTATAAATTCAAATTAAATTAATTGAATGACCAGTGTGTTTAAAAGGGAACCATAGCATAATGTGAACGTCATGAACAACGATTCTGATGGATCTAACTTAATGATATATATCAATATACCCATAACTGGATCTAACTTAATGATAGCATTATAAATATACACATAACTGGATCTAACTTAATGATAGCAATATAAATAAACCCATAACTGGATCTAACTTAATGATATATATCAATATACCCATAACTGGATCTAACTTAATGATAGCATTATAAATATACACATAACTGGATCTAACTTAATGATAGCAATATAAATAAACCCATAACTGGATCTAACTTAATGATATATATCAATATACCCATAACTGGATCTAACTTAATGATAGCATTATAAATATACACATAACTGGATCTAACTTAATGACAGCATTATAAATATACCCATAACTGGATCTAACTTAATGATAGCAATATAAATATACCCATAACTGGATCTAACTTAATGATAGCATTATAAATATACCCATAACTGGATCTAACTTAATGATAGCATTATAAATATACACATAACTGGATCTAACTTAATGATAGCATTATAAATATACACATAACTGGATCTAACTTAATGATAGCATTATAAATATACACATAACTGGATCTAACCTCAGAAGGCCTCAGAAGGGAGGACTAAAAGAGGGAGGACTAAGAGAGGGAGGCCTCAGAAAGGGAGGACTAAGAGAGGGAGGCCTCAGAAGGGAGGACTAAGAGAGGGAGGCCTCAGAAAGGGAGGACTAAGAGAGGGAGGCCTCAGAAGGGAGGACTAAGAGAGGGAGGCCTCAGAAAGGGAGGACTAAGAGAGGGAGGCCTCAGAAAGGGAGGACTAAGAGAGGGAGGCCTCAGAAAGGGAGGACTAAGAGAGGGAGGCCTCAGAAGGGAGGACTAAGAGAGGGAGGCCTCAGAAAGGAGGACCTAGTTAAAGGATGTGGAAGAAAAAACACAGTGAGTAGTTGCTGAGAGAAGGATAGAGAAAAAAGAAATATAGAGAGACTGGAGTGTACGGGGGTAACTCATCACTTCCAGGGGGGTTGAAGTCAACCAGACTCAAGTGGCAACATCATGATCACAGCTGGAGGTCATGTCCAGCTCTGGTCACTGGACCCGTTACCCAGAGTAAATGATAAGGTCAGAGCGAGAAGAGCTAAATGAGAAAACAGCGTCGGCTCACACGTGTCAGGGAGGTCAAAGAGATGTGAGTGAGGGTCTCTGGGTTCATGGTCCTCAGATATCTACACCTGGGATGTGAGTGAGGGTCTCTGGGTTCATGGTCCTCAGATATCTACACCTGGGATGTGAGTGAGGGTCTCTGGGTGCGTGGTCCTCAGATATCTACACCTGGGATGTGAGTGAGGGTCTCTGGGTGCGTGGTCCTCAGATATCTACACCTGGGATGTGAGTGAGGGTCTCTGGGTGCGTGGTCCTCAGATATCTACACCTGGGATGTGAGTGAGGGTCTCTGGGTGCGTGGTCCTCAGACATCATTCAAACACAGGTTTGAACACGGGTGAATGTCTACAGTAAAGATGCTGAGTTAAATCACTTGATTATTCAACACATGGGTTTGGTAGTGAGATATTCTGCTCCTGACCAGTGCAGCTGACATAACATTGAAACATTCTTCTCCAAACACGCTGGTCGGCTCTTCACTTGGCCAAATGTCCATCTCCTGCTGTGCCTTTTGGCCAAAACAATGATGGCCAGGGTTACATTATCCCCCCGATAGAAAGGACACCTATTATTTCACAGTCTTCAGTTTTGGTATCTCTGCAAATATACACTGTTACCTTTGCAATCCAGACTTGAGTGCAACACAGCAAAGAAAACAAGAAAACGAGATCCAAAATGTGTGTCCAGCCTGGAACAATGTCCCGCCCCCAGGCTGTGATGGACAGACATGTGTGCCAATGCCATTAACTCCACGGACACTATTGTCCCAGCACTAAGGCCTGTTCGCCGATTGGGACTAGTTGCTGATGAGGCGGCACATTGAGAAAGAACGGGGCGTGTCCTTGGGGGGGGACAGGTAGCAGGGTCTGAGGGGAGGAGGCGTGGGGGAGGGGCTAGGGTGCCAGGTGCTGGTGGAAATTGCCAGACGATTGCTAAAGCGACCACACGCCAGGATAATGCCAGGGCCATGGTTGTCTCTGAGTCAGTCCAAACCCTCATGCTGATATCCTTTCAATGCCTGTGGGACAATCTCTCCTGTAATTGCTTTTTCCTGTTTCAATTCTGCTCTGGACCAGGCCTGGGAGAGACAAAACAAGAAATATTTAGTTTTCAGGCCAGCAAAAGTGCCTGTCCATTACACGTTTAGCATTTGTTATTTATTCTAAAGTGGACATTGTGTCTCTCATTGTTTGTTATTAGTGAGAAACATTCAATGTTATTGTTGTTCTTGTTGTTGTGGTCACAAAGTGTTAACTAAAATGTGAACCTTAAAAAATACCAAAACATTTGACTGTAAAATAACAAAGTACATCATTTTCATCATTACCATACTCACACTATACTATTATACACTATAATATACCCACACTATACTATTATATACTATAATATACCCACACTATACTATTATACACTATAATATACCCACACTATACTATTATATACTATAATATACCCACACTATACTATTATATACTATAATATACCCACACTATACTATTATATACTATAATATACCCACACTATACTATTATATACTATAATATACCCACACTATACTATTATATACTATAATATACCCACACTATACTATTATATACTATAATATACCCACACTATACTATTATATACTATAATATACCCACACAACACTATTATATACTATAATATACCCACACTATACTATTATATACTATAATATACCCACACTATACTATTATATACTATAATATACCCACACAATACTATTATATACTATAATATACCCACACTATACTATTATATACTATAATATACCCACACTATACTATTATATACTATAATATATACTATAATATACCCACACTATTATATAATATACCCACTATATTATATATACTATAATATATACTATAATATACCACACTATACTATTATATACTATAATATACCCACACTATACTATCATATACTATAATATACCCACACTATACTATTATATACTATAATATACCCACACTATACTATTATATACTATAATATACCCACACAATACTATTATATACTATAATATACCCACACAATACTATTATATACTATAATATACCCACACTATACTATCATATACTATAATATACCCATATAATATTGTGTCAGGGTTTCAGAGGAAACTTTGTGTCAGGGTTCATCATATTGTTTATATTTCCTTTTCACAACCTAGCAATTCTCCCAAATAGAACCTCTGCAGCCAGGCCATTCTGTTATTAACCAATCAATTGGCATGTCCTTGAAAGACTCACGTCAAACCTAAGTAATGCATTATGGGTAAAACGTGCCCAATTCCTTGTGAAAAAAATGAACTAAAAATCAATATGCAGAAATGTATAAAACTTGAAAAAATTGAAAAAATCTCACACAAAATCCACCCATGGGTTGTTCAATAAGACATTGCCTGTTTATATTTATCATTCCATTGAATTATGATTCAACAGCATTCCACAATCCCGATCCAGGGATGTGCTCTATACCCTGAAACAGAAACACCAGGAATCCTATTTGTCTGACCCTCACAATTCCCACAACAGAGTCACGTTTCAGACCTTTACACGTTTCAGAACCAGAGTTGTTGTGCCATCTTCACTTTGTTTTCATTCTTTCCCGGCATTAATAATGTATCCCACCTCCCCATTTCCTGCCCCATTCAAAACGCTGTCATTCATGCATTAGAGATGATACGTTTACAAAGATGAAGGTGAAAGCAAACTAATCCGGGTGTAAAAGTGCTATTATAAGATTAACTGATAACTTTGTCTTTTATGATCCCACGAAACTAAACTTTAAAGGCTGTATTCTCACACCTCCAGGAAATTTGACCTCTAGTTGCATCTCTCATGACCAGGCAAACCTCATCGCCACAAAACAAGATACAACAAATGATGCATCTGTCAAATTCAATGCTTTGCCTGTACAATATCTAACCAATGGCACAATCCAGATTCACATCACATTAAACAAAACAAGCCAACTTGGCAAAAAGCTTTCTAAACGTGACTTTTAACAGATGTATACAAGTCAGTCTGACATTGTGTATGCCAAATACTCTGTTTAATTCACCATGTCACCTCAATAAGTTAATATCTGGGGCACAGAGAAGCATTTCTGTGAGTATTACCTCAATAAGGTGATATCTGGGGCATAGAGAAGCATTTCTGTGAGTATTACCTCAATAAGGTGATATCTGGGGCATAGAGAAGCATTTCTGTGAGTATTACCTCAATAAGGTGATATCTGGGAGAAGCATTTCTGGGAGTATTACCTCAATAAGGTGATATCTGGGAGAAGCATTTCTGTGAGTATTACCTCAATAAGGTGATATCTGATATTTCTGTGGTATTACCTCAATAAGGTGATATCTGGGGCATAGAGAAGCATTTCTGTGAGTATTACCTCAATAAGGTGATATCTGGGGTATAGAGAAGCATTTCTGTGAGTATTACCTCAATAAGGTGATATCTGGGGCATAGAGAAGCATTTCTGTGAGTATTACCTCAATAAGGTGATATCTGGGAGAAGCATTTCTGTGAGTATTACCTCAATAAGGTGATATCTGGGGCATAGAGAAGCATTTCTGTGAGTATTACCTCAATAAGGTGATATCTGGGGTATAGAGAAGCATTTCTGTGAGTATTACCTCAATAAGGTGATATCTGGGGCATAGAGAAGCATTTCTGGGAGTATTACCTCAATAAGGTGATATCTGGGGTATAGAGAAGCATTTCTGGGAGTATTACCTCAATAAGGTGATATCTGGGGCATAGAGAAGCATTTCTGTGAGTATTACCTCAATAAGGTGATATCTGGGGCATAGAGAAGCATTTCTGTGAGTATTACCTCAATAAGGTGATATCTGGGGCATAAAGAAGCATTTCTGTGAGTATTACCTCAATAAGGTGATATCTGGGGCATATAGAAGCATTTCTGTGAGTATTACCTCAATAAGGTGATATCTAGGGCATAGAGGCGGCATGTCGGAGTCGGTGAAGAGTGAAATTGCACCAGCAGACAGCCGGCATAATGGCTCAGAAGGGGTCTAATGCCGCAGCTACATTCACAGAACATTTTTATAATGGCTAAATTAAAAGAAAAAAACCTGACTAAAGCGCAGATTTAAGCTCCACTCAGTCGTGCCTTTGTGTTTCCTCGTAATGTGTCCGTCTTCCTCAGGTTTCCTACATTTCTATATTTCTCCATGTCCATTTTGTTCACTCATTAAGATTCTATTCACTAAAGAGAGCATGACCCTGAGTGCTTTTTTGCAAAATGGAACTCATTTACAGTGTCTATAGTAAATGACCTCATCACTGCACCAGTCACTGCACAACTCATTTACAGTGTCTATAGTAAATGACCTCATCACTGCACCAGTTACTGCACAACTCATTTACAGTGTCTATAGTAAATGACCTCATCACTGCACCAGTCACTGCACAACTCATTTACAGTGTCTATAGTAAATGACCTCATCACTGCACCAGTCACTGCACAACTCATTTACAGTGTCTATAGTAAATGACCTCATCACTGCACCAGTCACTGCACAACTCATTTACAGTGTCTATAGTAAATGACCTCATCACTGCACCAGTCACTGCACAACTCATTTACAGTGTCTATAGTAAATGACCTCATCACTGCACCAGTCACTGCACAACTCATTTACAGTGTCTACAGTGTCTATAGTAAATGACCTCATCACTGCACCAGTCACTGCACAACTCATTTACAGCGTCTATAGTAAATGACCTCATCACTGCACCAGTCACTGCAAAACTCATTTACAGTGTCTATAGTAAATGACCTCATAACTGCACCAGTCACTGCACAACTCATTTACAGCGTCTATAGTAAATGACCACATCAAAGGTCTTTTGAGGTTCAGTGAGCTGAGGATGGATCACAACATGTGATTGATTGACATTTTTCACAGAGCAATCAGACCCTGTCATCTTTTTTTGTTTAATATTGGCAACACAAAACCTGGAGGTGGAGCTGAAGCATTCCAACTGTGAGCTGGACTGCCTTTTATCTGAAACACATGGCAGTATGCAAGAGTTAACCCCTGGTGCAGCAAAAACACACATCCACTGTTTTCATAAACTACAGAGAAGAATCTGAGAACGTTTGATGCTCTAAAAGCATCTGAATACACAGCACGACCCAAACAAAAGTCACAGTGCCAAACTCAACTGAGAGGCTGTTGGGTTCTCTGGATGCAGAATGAAGAAAACAGATGAAACCATCTCAGGTTGTAATACTAGCATGCTAAATGCAAAACGTTTGGGTTATATATTATTTGGATTAAAGTACTGGGTGGATGCATCAGACTGACCTCTTGCTAAGTACAGGCTGATGGTAGACAGACAGACCAATCGGTTTAGCCTTGTTTAAAATTATTAATCCACTCCTAATTCCAGCTGGCCCCCTGAGAGGGACCCCTATCAAAAAAATCAGCCCATTCATTGTGAGGTCTGGCAGAAGGGAACGACTGGGCGTATTCTTTCTGCTCCAATCAGTTTCCAAAGGTCCAGTGATTAAAAAGCCAGAGCCTTGGCTCGACAGGGGGGAAGTAACAGAGTCATTAATTCTCCATTAATTTCCTAAAGAAATACCAACTAAACACAGAGAGCCCTGAGGAGGTGATAAGTAGAACCTCTGGAACCGAGAAAGATCTGCAGTCTACAGGATGTTTCTCGATGAATCTGCAGTCTTCAGGATGTTTCTCGAAAAAAAAGATCTCCAGTATTCAAGATGTTTGGAAGAGTTAATATCCTGTTTGCGCGGGTGCTCTTGATCTAAACAAATCACTGTGATTTAAAGTGATACCTACAGTTATTGGTTGACATTATAAGATAATTTGAAATAATTTGCAAGAGTCTGGCAGTGACCAGAACACCTCCACCTGATCTATATTTGGCAGTGGCCAGATTTCCTCCACCTGATCTATTTTTGGCAGTGACCAGAATACCTCCACCAGATTCTTTATTTGGCAGTGACCAGAATACCTCCACCTGATTCTATATTTGGCAGTGACCAGAATACCTCCACCTGATTCTATATTTGGCAGTGACCAGAATACCTCCACCTGATTCTATATTTGGCAGTGACCAGAATACCTCCACCTGATTCTATATTGGGCAGTGACCAGAACACCTCCACCTGATTCAATATTTGGCAGTGACCAGAATACCTCCACCTGATTCAATATTTGGCAGTGACCAGAATACCTCCACCTGATTCTATATTTGGCAGTGACCAGAACACCTCCACCTGATTCTATATTTGACAGTTACCAGAACACCTCTAGCTGCTTCTACGTCTGGCTGTACCAGATCATCTCAGCTTGCGAGCGGATAAGTCTGACCCCCGCTGCCTCCAAACCAACCAACACATACAAAACCCAAACAGGCTGCTCAGACTGCCTTTAAAGCCATGCCACATCTAAGAGCCAACATCCCACACTCAGACCAAACCCCACCGTCACAGGGAACTGCTGATGACATAAGCCCAGACGTGGCACCTCCGTGTTTTCCTCCTCAGAGACCCGTTGGTTGTTTCCTCCTCAGTGACCCGTTGGTTGTTTCCTCCTCAGAGACCCGTTGGTTGTTTCCTCCTCAGTGACCTGTTGGTTGTTTCCTCCTCAGAGACCCGTTGGTTGTTTCCTTCTCAGAGACCCGTTGGTTGTTTCCTTCTCAGAGACCCGTTGGTTGTTTCCTCCTCAGTGACCCGTTGGTTGTTTCCTCCTCAGAGACCCGTTGGTTGTTTCCTTCTCAGAGACCCGTTGGTTGTTTCCTCCTCAGAGACCCGTACGGTTGTTTCCTCCTCAGTGACCCGTTGGTTGTTTCCTCCTCAGAGACCCGTTGGTTGTTTCCTCCTCAGAGACCCGTTGGTTGTTTCCTCCTCAGAGACCCGTACGGTTGTTTCCTCCTCAGTGACCCGTTGGTTGTTTCCTCCTCAGAGACCCGTTGGTTGTTTCCTTCTCAGAGACCCGTTGGTTGTTTCCTCCTCAGTGACCCGTTGGTTGTTTCCTCCTCAGAGACCCGTTGGTTGTTTCCTTCTCAGAGACCCGTTGGTTGTTTCCTCCTCAGAGACCCGTTGGTTGTTTCCAAGACATCACAGAGGACAGACCTTGTCGAGGAGAGAAGAGGCATGACTGCAGGGTGTTTGTGTGTTAAATGGCCGTCATTGTGTCTGTCAGGTCGTCTGTCATGATAGACCTTTCCATCACAAATCTCTACCGGGTCCTCTACCGGGTCCTCTACTGGGTCCTCTACTGGGTCCTCTACCGGGTCCTCTACCGGGTCCTCTACCGGGTCCTCTAATGGATCCTCTACCGGGTCCTCTACTGGGTCGGGTCCTCTACCGGGTCCTCTACCGGGTCCTCTACCGGGTCCTCTACTGGGTCCTCTACCGGGTCCTCTACTGGGTCCTCTACCGGGTCCTCTACTGGGTCCTCTAATGGGTCCTCTACCGGGTCCTCTACTGGGTCCTCTACCGGACACACACACACACACATACATACACACATACATACATACACATACATACACACACACACACCACACAAACAAACTGGATTTACTGACAGGAATTTAAACCCATTTAAAAGAATTAAAAGAACGGAAAATTAAAAAGCCTTTTTAAATGTCACATCCGTTAATTTATTGATCTTTTGTCTAATTTTATCCTGTCTCTTTCCCATTCTCTCTCACCCCCTTTAACTCCTTTAATGATTGCTGAGTGCAGAACTAAATATATTGTGGTGCAGATTAAAATAATGTATTTATTTGAATTAAAAGTCACTTGGTGATGGTGTACCCTCACTGTTTGAGTTGATGGAAAATTACGGGCTGCTGCGACAGTGAGTGACATCTGAAGAGCCGTTCCCGTCAGGGGTGGGCCCTCCAGAACCATCTGAACATGTCCACATCCTTAATACCACGGCAACAACCCTTACCCAATCAGTTCTCCACTTCTCTGCATATCAAACATGGCCTCCCCCATTGTTGTGTTTGCCAGCCCGATCGTCCAGGCTCAAGCTCTAAGTTCCCAACGTTTAATACACCACAGCATTAGCGGGCTCCTGTGAACACAGACCTCTAATATCCCTGGTGGATTTAGCGTGTCTTCCTCAAATGATCTGTCCACTCCCCAGAACAGATAAGTAGGCCACGGAGAATGGCCAACAGAGGCCTGTGTAATTATTGTTCTGACATGATCATGAATAATTCATTTTTAGTGGCTGGTATCAGCTGTGGTCACGTTTTATTACAGCAAAGGTGGCACGGACAGAAAGGGAGAGAGGAATAGAGTGAGCCAGGTAGAGAGAAAAACAGAGGGGGAAGAAAAAGGGACAGACATGAAAGAGAGAGATGGAGAGAGAAAGTGATAAAGAAAGCAAAAAAAAGGAGAGAAAAGATGTCCAGACTGAGTGCTCAGTGAACCACACGTCACCTCACCACTTTCCAGTCCTCTCAGGGTCCCTTCTTTGGTTACAGGTCCAAGATCATCTCACCTTTCCAAAACTCTGACCTGCCTCCTTGAGTAGTAAAACGGTAAGCTGACCGACAACCAACAAGTGTCATATCACAACCTCCTCAAACCCAGGACTCCTCCGCCTGCTGAGTTAGTTCCCGGTTCTGTGTCCAGCTCTGTCATTATGGTGAGTTAGAACTGTTCCTGGATCTGTGTCCAGCTCCGTCATTATGGTAACATGTTTATCATCTCTGGTAGTTAGTTCCTGGTTCTGTTCCAGGATCTGTGTCCAGCTCTGTCATTATGGTAACATGTTTAACATCTCCTGGTAATAATTCTGAACGTGACTAGTGCTACCAGATCTAGTCCGACTTTTGTGTTTTGTGTGATTTACGGTTCCCAGCCTCCCTGGCGCTCTCAGCACAGAGGACACAAGCCGGACTTTAAACACACACGTAAATCACACAGCAAACTGCCTGGTACTTGAACAAGCAGCTGCTGGGAGTACTTCACAGGAGGAAACAGCTTTACCAAAACCCTCAAATGAGAAGTTCCCCCTTATCCTGGATCTCCTGGTACCTGGAACCTGGAGTGAGTTTGGTAGAATACTTCCCAGTTAACACCAGGACACCAGGGAAGGCAAACATGGCCGGACCAGAGGCTGGTGACAGGATTTACTGACATGACTGAGAGGATATCACACCTCCTAACCTGCATCACAGTACTTTGTGAGGATATACTTCTCTCAGGCCTGGAATCACAGTACTTTATCAGAGTTATTCCACCTGAAACAAAAAAGAACTTGGGACGGACAAGCAATGTTTTTTATGAGTGACAGACAGAATCAAACTCCTGGAGACACAAATATGTTCTACTATACTATTATAACTATACTGTATGCCCGGTTGTTTGAATCCTGAATGCTGATTGGCTAGTACACACACACAAAAACACACACACACACACACACACACACACACACACACACACACACACACAGACACAGACACAGACACAGACACAGACACACACAGACACACACACACACACACACACACACACACACACACACACACACACACACACACACACACACACACACACACACACACACACACACACACACACACACACACACACACACACACACACACACACACACACACACACACACACACACACACACACACACACACACACACACACACACACACACACACACACACACACACACACACACACACACACACACACACACACACACAGGTCAGGGCACCATAAAGGTTCTGTCAGGCAGGACTAAAGGAAGATGAGTTATGTGCTTCAGTTGTCTGTGACCTTTGCCCCTGGTCCATGTGATCTCAACTAGACAGGAGAAAGGCTATAGGCTTGTTCCTGGACCCCAATCCCAGCAGGCCTTTTAGATGCCTGGTGTACAATACAATGTCTAATACACCCGACTCCATCTAAACCGCTTCTCTATCCCCGTCTCTCTCTCTACACCTCCCTCCATCATTCCTCTCTCTACACCTCCCTTCCTCGCTCCTCTCTCTACACCTCCCTCCTTCGCTCCTCTCTCTACACCTCCCTCCTTCGCTCCTCTCTCTACACCTCCCTCCTTCGCTCCTCTCTCTACACCTCCCTCCTTCGCTCCTCTCTCTTCCCTCCATCGTTCCTCTCTCTACACCTCCCTCCTTGCTCCTCTCACTACACCTCCCTCCTTCGCTCCTCTCTCTACACCTCCCTCCATCGTTCCTCTCTCTACACCTCCCTCCTTGCTCCTCTCACTACACCTCCCTCCTTCGCTCCTCTCTCTACACCTCCCTCCATCGTTCCTCTCACTACACCTCCCTCCTTCGCTCCTCTCTCTACACCTCCCTCCTTTGCTCCTCTCTCTACACCTCCCTCCTTCGCTCCTCTCTCTACACCTCCCTCCTTCGCTCCTCTCTCTACACCTCCCTCCTTCGCTCCTCTCTCTACACCTCCCTCCTTCGCTCCTCTCTCTACACCTCCCTCCATCGTTCCTCTCTCTACACCTCCCTCCTTGCTCCTCTCACTACACCTCCCTCCTTCGCTCCTCTCTCTACACCTCCCTCCATTGCTCCTCTCTCTACACCTCCCTCCATCGTTCCTCTCACTACACCTCCCTCCTTCGCTCCTCTCTCTACACCTCCCTCCTCCGCTCCTCTCTCTACACCTCCCTCCTTCGCTCCTCTCTCTACACCTCCCTCCTTCGCTCCTCTCTCTACACCTCCCTTTTTTTTGTGCCTCTCTCTCTAAACCTCTGTTCCTCTCTCTCCCTCCCTTTCTCTCTAAACACTCCAGTTGTAGCTATATAGCAGCTATTAGAACCCAGACAAGCTGCCTTTGTTAGCCATATCTCTCTCCCTCTCTTTCTCTCCCACCCTGCTCTCCCCCTCTCTCTCTTCCTCCATCCCCCCTCTCCCCCTCTCTCTCTTCCTCCATCCCCCTCTCTCTCTCTCTCTCTCTCTCTCTCTCTCCCCCCCTCTCTCTCTTCCTCCCTCTCCCTTCTCTCTCTCTCTCCCTTTCTCTCTCTCTCTCTCTCCCTTTTCTCTCTCCCCTCTCCCCCTCTCTATCTTCCTCCCTCCCTCTCTCTCTCTCTCTCTCTCTCTCTCTCTCTCTCTCTCTCCTCCCTCTCTCTCTCCCGCTCCCTCTCCCCCTCTCTCTCTCCCTTTCTCTCTCTCTCTCTCTCTCTCTCCTCTCTCTCTCTCTCTCTCTCTCTCTCTCCTCCCTCTCTCTCTCTCCCTCTCCCCCTCTCTCTCTCCTTTCTCTCTCTCTCCCTCTCTCTCTCTCTCTCTCTCCCTCTCCCCCTCTTTATCTTCCTCTCTCTCTCTCCCTCCCCCTCTCTCTGTCCCTCTCCCTGCCTCTCTCCCTCTCTCTATCTAAGGGGTCACAAGGAACTTCAGGTTTCTATTCATGTCTCCCATTATTGGGACATGTTGGCTTTTTAAGGGGGCTTGTAAACCCCTGAATTACGGCACTTTAAAATGGATCCTGACACCATTATGTGTCTGTGCTTTTCATTGCCGGACCGAAGACTTAAAATGGTGGACGACATAAGCATGACTTGTTAATTATTTTTAACAGCCAGATAAAATGATTATGAACTAGGATACACAAATGGCTAGTACTAGAAATACTAGATAATAAAACGACTTCCTCGTGTTGAAAAACATCTTGTCTTATAAAACTAATGTGAAGTCTGAGACTGTTTACAGTAAAATGAAGAAAATGCATTTCACAATTGACATTGATTTACGGGGCATAATGTCCTAATATATTACAGTAACTGATTTATCGCTCTTAAACTAAGTTTGGGAAACCTAACAACCCAATATATAACTAAGACAAAGACATGTTTTTAATAAAGGCAGTTTATTGTGATGTATGGAACTTTTTTTCCAATAAGAAAAGTGAAAAGTGTTTGTATGAAAATGATTGTGATACTTGCTGTTCTTCATGATTTTCTCAGGGTACAGGGAACACTGTGTCTGTTATTCTGCACTGGGCACAGGGAACACTGTGTCTGTTATTCTGCACTGGGTACAGGGAACACTGTGTCTGTTATTCTGCACTGGGTACAGTGAACACTGTGTCTGTTATTCTGCACTGGGCACAGGGAACACTGTGTCTGTTATTCTGCACTGGGCACAGGGAACACTGTGTCTGTTAGTCTGCACTGGGCACAGGGAACACTGTGTCTGTTATCTGCACTGGGCACAGTGAACACTGTGTCTGTTATTCTGCACTGGGCACAGGGAACACTGTGTCTGTTATTCTGCACTGGGTACAGTGAACACTGTGTCTGTTATTCTGCACTGGGCACAGGGAACACTGTATCTGTTATTCTGCACTGGGCACAGGGAACACTGTGTCTGTTATTCTGCACTGGGAAGTAGTAGAGTAGAACCGGGACAGTAGTAGAGTAGAACCGGGACAGTAGTAGAGTAGAACCGGGACAGTAGTAGAACCGGGACAGTAGTAGAACCGGGACAGTAGTAGAGTAGAACCGGGACAGTAGTAGAGTAGAACCGGGACAGTAGTAGAGTAGAACCGGGAGAGTAGTAGAGTAGAACCGGGACAGTAGTACTGTAGAACCGGGACAGTAGTAGAACCGGGACAGTAGTAGAACCGGGACAGTAGTAGAACCGGGACAGTAGTAGAACCGGGACAGTAGTAGAGCCAGGACAGTAGTAGAACCGGGACAGTAGTAGAACCGGGACAGTAGTAGAACCGGGACAATAGTAGAACCGGGACAATAGTAGAACCGGGACAGTAGTAGAACCGGGACACTAGTACAACCAGAACAGTAGTAGAACCGGGACAATAGTAGGGCCAGCAGCAAACAGCTCAGTGACATTATGGACAACAACGGCAGCAGAGCTAGTATACAAGCATCGCCTCGAACCACATCTCTCTCTTTCTCTGTCACACTCACAAAAGAGAGAAAGCAAATTTAAACCAAACTTATAAAGAGGCTGCTGAGGCCAGATGATGTTGGTTATAAGTAGAGGCTGCTGAGGCCAGGTGATGTTGGTTATATGTAGAGGCTGCTGAGGCCAGATGATGTTGGATAAATGTAGAGGCTGCTGAGGCCAGATGATGTTGGTTAAATGTAGAGGCTGCTGAGGCCAGATGATGTTGGTTAAATGTAGAGGCTGCTGAGGCCAGATGATGTTGGTTAAATGTAGAGGCTGCTGAGGCCAGATGATGTTGGTTAAATGTAGAGGCTGCTGAGGCCAGATGATGTTGGTTAAATGTAGAGGCTGCTGAGGCCAGATGATGTTGGTTAAATGTAGAGGCTGCTGAGGCCAGATGATGTTGGTTAAATGTAGAGGCTGCTGAGGCCAGATGATGTTGGTTATATGTAGAGGCTGCTGAGGCCAGATGATGTTGGTTATAAGTAGAGGCTGCTGAGGCCAGATGATGTTGGTTAAATGTAGAGGCTGCTGAGGCCAGATGATGTTGGTTAAATGTAGAGGCTGCTGAGGCCAGATGATGTTGGTTATATGTAGAGGCTGCTGAGGCCAGATGATGTTGGTTATATGTAGAGGCTGCTGAGGCCAGATGATGTTGGTTAAATGTAGAGGCTGCTGAGGCCAGATGATGTTGGTTAAATGTAGAGGCTGCTGAGGCCAGATGATGTTGGTTATATGTAGAGGCTGCTGAGGCCAGATGATGTTGGTTATATGTAGAGGCTGCTGAGGCCAGATGATGTTGGTTATATGTAGAGGCTGCTGAGGCCAGATGATGTTGGTTAAATGTAGAGGCTGCAGTATTCCAAGTCTTTCTCTTCTCTCTCTATATCCCTCTTGTCTATCGAAACATGTGGTCAGTCGTTGTGCTTCCATGTGGTCAGTCGTTGTGTTTCCATGTGGTCAGTCGTTGTGCTTCCATGTGGTCAGTCGTTGTGTTTCCATGTGGTCAGTCGTTGTGTTTCCATGTGGTCAGTCGTTGTGCTTCCATGTGGTCAGGCGTTGTGCTTCCATGTGGTCAGTCGTTGTGCTTCCATGTGGTCAGTTGATCAAAGCTCGGGAGCGTTGGTATCTGTTCCCGCTGAAGCACTACCCTGGCTGGGATCAGACTCTCAGCAGGTGGGGGGAGGCGACCATGTGAGCGGAGGGAGAGGGTGGAGGAACGCGAGAGGCCCTGCCTGGCAGAAATAAAGACTTCCTAAGGGTTCCTCTCTGAGAACAGAGCCCCAAAGGGAGAGTGAAAAATGAAGCCTGGCTCCAGCAAATGGGGGGGTATGGGGGTTGGGGGAGAAGAGGGAAACATTAGAGAATGGATTATAATATTTGGGGGGCAGGCGACAACACAAAGGCAAATTCTGTATCAGGCTGAGAACCCGCTCTGAGAACCCGCTCTGAGAACCCACTCTGAGAACCCACTCTGAGAACCCACTCTGAGAACCCACTCTGAGAACCCACTCTGAGAACCCACTCTGAGAACCCACTCTGAGAACCCGCTCTGTGCAGAACGGCAGTTTGGAGAAAAAAATCACTTTTTAATTAAATTCGAGCTGTGAGTTACTATACCTGCTAACCCCGCCCCTTCAGCCTGCCACACGCCCACCAGCCTCCCCCTACCTGCCACACACACACACACACACACACACACACACACACACACACACACACACACACACACACACATACCCGTGCCGTGGCTGGGCTAATGTTTACCTGGAGACCAGAGGGAGCTGTGAAAGCTCACATGTCGGGTTACTTCACATGTATGTGGGCGTTGCAGAACACTTCTCACCGCTGTCCGTCATTTTGGTTGCCCAGCACGGCTCCCCTGAACACACCCACACCCGCAGACAGATGGCTGGCTTTTTTTACAGTCTTTGGGCTCTTGCACTTCCATCCTAAATCCCTGCGCCCTGGGCTGGCTGGGTGTGGGGGTGTAGGGGTGTGGGGGTGTATGCCAGGGGAGGGGGGAGGTCTGTGGACAAATGGTTTCAGAGGTAGCAGAGCAAATAAAATGGATTAAAGGGAGTCTTTTCAGAGATACTTCAAAACTACTTTGGAGCTCGTCCGCTGTCCAAACCCCCACCCCCCCTCTGATAAGACTAAATCGACCAATCACAGCAAGCTTGGGAAAATCAACACCGTGTACTCCAAAAAGAGCAGAGACGGTCACCAACTACAAACAAACCAACAGTTGTTGTTTTACATACTGAGTTGCAGTTACAATGGAGGTCTGACAAAAAGGCACTATTCTTAATTCATTACGACACTATGACATAACATGACATAACATGACATAACCTATATGAAGACAACAGGCCTATTATGACCAATGGACATAAGGGAAGAAATCACACAGGATAAAACTAGCTTTTACAAGCATTCAAAATGGCCTTCTAAAAGGGTACAATGGAATGGAATCAATAATAAATAGAGTGGTTTTTGTGTTCCCTATTCAAGCAGAAGAGGATTGTCACCGCCCGTTACCAAACATGTACCCCTCTACCAAACATGTACCCCTCTACCAAACATGTACCCCACTACCAAACATGTATCTGGTTACCAAACATGTACCCCACTACCAAACATGTACCCCTCTACCAAACATGTACCCCTCTACCAAACATGTATCCGGTTACCAAATATGTACCCCACTACCAAACATGTACCCCTCTACCAAACATGTGCCCCGTTACCAAACATGTAACCAACTACCAAACATGTATCCGGTTACCAAACATGTACCCCATTACCAAACATGTTTCCGGTTACCATACATGTACCCCACTACCAAACATGTATCCGGTTACCAAACATGTACCCCTCTACCAAACATGTATCCGGTTACCAAACATGTACCCACTACCAAACATGTACCCCGTTACCAAACATGTACCCCATTACCAAACATGTATCCGGTTACCAAACATGTACCCCACTACCAAAAATCTACCCCGTTACCAAACATGTACCCCACTACCAAACATGTACCCCACTACCAAACATGTACCCCACCAAACATGTACCCCACTACCAAACATGTACCCTACCCCACTACCAAACATGTACCCCACTACCAAACATGTACCCCACTACCAAACATGTACCAAAACATGTACCCCACTACCAAACATGTACCCCATTACCAAACATGTACCCCACTACCAAACATGTACCCCACTACCAAACATGTACCCCACTACCAAACATGTACCCCACTACCCCAAAAACATGTACCCCACTACCAAACATGTACCCCACTACCAAACATGTACCCCATTACCAAACATGTACCCCAACTGGAAGGTGTTATGGTACAAGTGATTACAGCCCAGACGTTACAATTTCCTGTCACAATAGGTTCCAATGTGAACAGAACTCAGCTGTCACCTCCTGACTGAATCCGGCCAAATGTTTGTTTCCCTGCAGCTCTGTGCCGTTAGGTTGCCTAGCAACGCGCTATGACATTTTTTGTGAATACACGGAAAAGAAGACTTCAATTTTTGGGTAACAATAAAATCATGTAGGATGTATGGCCCTATTTATTTGTATGAATTAAACGTGTAATGAAAGACGTCAGATGCCAGAGGAAGTGATCACATCAGCTATATGACTTTTCTGTTTCTCAAACATTAGAAGTGACGTTTGAATTGAGACTACCCTCTCAACATGTCAGAAAATGTAGAGCCAATAAATGGTCCTCTCCCTCTCAGATCTTCCTCCATGGTTTATGGGCAGATGTCCTTTGGCACACCAAACCAGACACCCAATGTGACGAGATGGTAACCCTTCATGTCACTCTGATGGCCACTGGGAATCCCTAATTAACCAACCCACCATGAACTCCTAAACCCATGGACCCGAACACAGAACCAGCCAGGCAGTGGGTTTGGCACCAGCACCCACCCGCTCGTCTGTGGGAGGACGTGGTGTGGCATGGACGGGCAAAGCTGGTGTGTGTTTTCCTGCCTGCCTCTATACCTGCCAGGCTATTATTCCTCTGTCTGTCTGTTTATCCGTCTGTCTACCCGTCTGTGTGCACTCGGACAACCTGCCCGGTGTCTGTCTGTCTGGGTGTCATTCAGGGAAGAACAGTTTTCGTGCTCGAGGCTTCGAGCTCCATCATATACGTCAGACTAGAGATATAAAGATTGTCAGTGGAGATTGCAGTGTATAATTAGCATATTCTCATTGAAAGGTCCCAACCCCAGTCAACAGAAACTGGGCAGTTGTAGGAAGAAGCGCTCAAGTCTCCCGTTGATTCTGGAGAGTGATAGTAAACACACACACAAACAAGTGTGCACAAACACACAGACAAACACACATACATGTGTACAAGCACATACAAACACACACACACTCAGCAGAAAGAAAAAAATATTATCCTTGGAGTAGTGGCAAGCAGTTAGAGTGTGTGTGTGTGTGTGTGTGTGTGTGTGTGTGTGTCTGGGTGTGTGCGTGTGTGTGTGTCTGTGTGTGTGTGTGCGTGTGTGTGTTTGTGTGGAGTCTGGAACGGCGTGATGAGTGAGGGTTCTAGGTGAGCTTGACTGACGCAGGGGGCCTCGATAAGACTCTTTAAGCTCTGTGGCTCTTTGTTGGACTCGGCACGAATTCCCATGGCTGTCTGTTGATGATCAAGGAAACCTGCTGTCAAACACAGAGTGGAGCCTCTCCACCATTCAACATGGGTGTGTTTCAAATCAGGAATATGTAAAACAACAACAACAACACTATCAGTCACTTCATGAGAGGCACAACATCAAGACTTGGCAGACGTGTGTTGCCGTGTGTTGCCGTGTTCTGCCTTGTGTTGCCGTGTGTTGCCTTGTGTTGCCGTGTGTTGCCTTGTGTTGCCGTGTGTTGCCTTGTGTTGCCTTGTGTTGCCGTGTGTTGCCGTGTGTTGCCGTGTGTTGCCGTGTGTTGCCGTGTGTTGCCGTGTGTTGCCTTGTGTTGCCTTGTGTTGCCGTGTGTTGCCTTGTGTTGCCGTGTGTTGCCTTGTGTTGCCGTGTGTTGCCTTGTGTTGCCTTGTGTTGCCTTGTGTTGCCGTGTGTTGCCTTGGGTTGCCGTGTGTTGCCTTGGGTTGCCGTGTGTTGCCTTGTGTTGCCGTGTGTTGCCGCTGTGTTGCTAAGGAAAGTACATTAATTCTCCTGTTATTGAATTTCCTGACGTGCTGATGTTTTGGAGACTACCTGTAAACTACTCAGTTTAGCTTTGGATTCTGTCCTCAAAAGAAACCTACAGTAATAACTATTAAGAAATGACCTACAGTAATAACTATTAAGAAATAACCTACAGTAATAACTATTAAGAAATGACCTACAGTAATAACTATTAAGAAATAACCTACAGTAATAACTATTAAGAAATGACCTACACTAATAACTATTAAGAAATGACCTAAACTAATAACTATTAAGAAATGACCTACACTAATAACTATTAAGAAATGACCTACAGTAATAACTATTAAGAAATGACCTACAGTAATAACTATTACTAACCTTAAACCTATAGTAATAGCTATATCTGTCCTCAAAGTTCAGCAGTGACACACTCACACACACACACACATGTACGCACACACCCATAAACACACACGCGCCACGCTCACGCTCACGCTCACACACACACACACACACACACACACACACACACACACACACACACACACACACACAAACACACAAACACACACACACACAAACACACGCGCGCCACGCTCACACAGAAGGACATCTTACTGGACATCACTCATATTAACGATGACCCCTCTTCTCCTTCCATTCCCATAAAGGATTCGTTTGACCTCTAAAACTTTGCCCCGGATCAGCGGAACTGCAGTTGGTTGAACCCAACAGCTGGCACTAGAATTTACATGAGAATACATCAGGCTTTGGCAGCTGTTGTCTCATGGCATCTGCCCAGCAAATACTCTTATGAAAATAAACATTCCTGCCAGAGCACCTGATGTCTCAATCCATTCCTCAGGAGAAACTTCACATTAACACACCATGTATGCTAATGTCTAGCATTTTAATTTCAAGTTTGTTATTTTAACGTTCCCCTCTACACCCTGGGTCTCTCACACTCTGGCCCTTGTTCCAGAGCCTCTTAGTCTCCACCGCTCCCCCCCCAATCACCAGTTGACACCTCACTAATGGTACCCTTTTGGTGCACAGTAATTGGCCCAATGATTATATTAACACTCTTCAAACAGTTACACGTCGCCTTGTGTCCAATCGGCCGACAGCTGATTGGTAAAAGGACTGACCCCAGACCCTGGAAAACAGAACAACTGATCCTGCGTCAGATGTTGTGACATCCTCTAATAGTGACTAAATGGATCTGATGCGGGGCGATCTGATCCCAGATCCAATTTGAGGCGGCTGGATCACACCTGTGTTTGTTGACTCTACATGTGCAGTTATTTGATTAGCTGTAATCCTATTGGAGGAGACAGCTTCCTGTTAGGCAAAGTGCAAACGTCCTAAATAAATAGAGGACAATTAGACACTAACCACTACGCAGACTAAACAAACCATTACACCAACTGTAACACTGGTTCAGTGTGTCACCTGCCAACGTGTCAGTGTTT
Source organism: Dallia pectoralis (assembly GCA_029465975.1). Classification (NCBI taxonomy): domain Eukaryota; kingdom Metazoa; phylum Chordata; class Actinopteri; order Esociformes; family Umbridae; genus Dallia; species Dallia pectoralis. The sequence continues at coordinate 28,622,668 of CM055729.1, forward strand.
TGTCTGCTGGTTGATATGTAGCCTAGGAGTCATTTGGAAGTGTTGGTCTTAATAAACACATCAGAGCAGTAGAGGGGAGATAGCTAGGAGTTAAGTAAAGCTCACTTTCACATAAAAGATCCTTATCTTATCTCACTCGTATCTTATCTCAGCCTGGAGGTTCCATTAAGGTGTGTTTCAAGGAAGATCAAGAAAGTGTGACTAACATGTTTTTCAAGCGCAAAACAACAAAACAGCTTGTTATTAGGTTATTACGATAAAGATCAGACACATTTTATCAAGTCCTTTATCTTAAAGCAAGACACAGATTCTTGGTTGTGAATCAACCAAGAATCTTCCAACATTTTACAGAAAAGGCTAAATCTGCCCATTGGTTTGGGAGAGCAATTGGTCAGCTCTTCATAACAGTTGGTTGCTACAGAAGGCATGGGTTCAATAGGTATTTGTTTGCTACAGAAGGCATGGGTTCAATAGGTATTTGGTTGCTTCAGAAGGCATGGGTTCAATAGGTATTTGTTTGCTACAGAAGGCATGGGTTCAATAGGTATTTGGTTGCTACAGAAGGCATGGGTTCAATAGGTATTTGGTTGCTACAGAAGGCATGGGTTCAATAGGTATTCGGTTGCTACAGAAGGCATGGGTTCAATAGGTATTCAAATGCTGCAGAAGGCATGGGTTCAATAGGTATTCAAATGCTACAGAAGGCATGGGTTCAATAGGTATTCAAATGCTGCAGAAGGCATGGGTTCAATAGGTATTCAAATGCTACAGAAGGCATGGGTTCAAAGGTATTCAAATGCTGCAGAAGGCATGGGTTCAATAGGTATTCAAATGCTACAGAAGGCATGGGTTCAATAGGTATTCAAATGCTACAGAAGGCATGGGTTCAATAGGTATTTGTTTGCTACAGAAGGCATGGGTTCAATAGGTATTCAAATGCTACAGAAGGCATGGGTTCAATAGGTATTCAAATGCTGCAGAAGGCATGGGTTCAATAGGTATTCAAATGCTGCAGAAGGCATGGGTTCAATAGGTATTCAAATGCTGCAGAAGGCATGGGTTCAATAGGTATTCAAATGCTGCAGAAGGCATGGGTTAAACAGAAATTATTAAAGCTGAATGGCCTAAATACACCCATGAAAAAACACTGATAACCATAGCAACAGCCCCTTTCCTAAACTATGTATTGAGGCTTGAAGCACAGAACACAGTGGGGTCCAAAGTGGTTTGATGGGTCCCAGCAACATTAAGAGGGCAAATCCTGTAGAAGGAGTTCTTAGAGATGCTGTCACACAGATATGTGTAGTTTGGACTCCCTGGATCCATAAAGCTTTACCGTGCCTGTCACAGAACACAAACAGCTGGTTCTGCTGTCACCTCTTGAACACCGGGACTAAAGCAGAGACCAGGGGAGAGTACTAGTGTGTGTGTGTGTGTGTGTGTGTGTGTGTGTGTGTGTGTGTGTGTGTGTGTGTGTGTGTGTGTGTGTGTGTGTGTGTGTGTGTGTGTGTGTGTGTGTGTGTGTCTGTGTGTGTGTGTGTGTGTGTGTGTGTGTGTGTGTGTGTGTGTGTGTGTGTGTGTGTGTGTGTGTGTGTGTGTGTGTGTGTGTGTGTGTGTGTGTTTGTGTGTGTGTGTGTCTGTGTGTGTGTGTGTAGTTGTGTGTGTAGGTGTGTGTAGGTGTGTGTGTGTGTGTGTGTGTGTGTGTGTGGTGTGTGTGTGCGTGTGTCTGTGTGTGTGTGTGTGTGTGTGTGTGTGTGTGTGTAGGTGTGTGTAGGTGTGTGTAGGTGTGTGTAGGTGTGTGTAGGTGTGTGTGGTGTGTGTGTGTGTGTGTGTGTGTGTGTGTGTGTGTGTGTGGACTATCATCCATAATCTGCTCATCTTGTCATAAGTCACATCCATCTTACGGTGTCACTCAGTTACAGAAACAAAACACATTCAACATTCTTTCTGAAAGCATTTCTTATTTTTGGGGTGTGGGGGTGTGACTGGGGGGGGTTAGCATACATTGTAAATTCTCATATAATGGTCTTCAATCGCATATTAATGAGGACGGCCGGGTGTGTGTGTGTGTACAAGAACAGAAGCGCGGCAACATGTCAAATGGAGACATGAGAGACACATGGGGGAGGGAATTCTGGGAAATATGAATGTACATGAAACGATAGAGCTTCTTTATGTTGACCAGCACAACATGATAACCACACAGCATCACATATCACAAGGCATCTAAAAGGCTTTCCAGCCAATCACAGTCCTCTAAAATACTTTCTAGCCAATCACAGTCCACCAAGCCAGTCTTTGATCTACAAACAATCAGGACCAACAGTCATTCAAACTGGATCCAGACACCAAATCATCTTCAGAGTTTCTCCGTACACAAATTAGCGTGTAGAAAAAAATGAATAAAATAATAAAGAATGGGATAATAAAATAAATAGACTGTAATAGCCTTGTGGACTTGGCTGGGGTTTCACCATGGCTGGACAATGTTCTGATTCTGTTCATAAAGCCCCTTTAGACACACCGCAAATGATCTACGTCAATCAACTTGATTTATGGCATGTAATGCGAGGATAACGTTGATAACGTAGAGCGATATAAGTGTGTTTATCACACCAACTAGTACCAAGAGCCAGGGTTTTAGTGAAGATGAATGCAATATGGGATATGAGGGTCAGTCCAGATGCCTGTCGATAGACCACCTTGCCACACACACACACACACACACACACCCATCACCCTCCCTCTGCCATCTCTGAACACACACAGCACCAGCAGAACCCAGCAACCAGTCGGACTGATGTTTGGAGAGCTACGTTAGCAAGACAGAGATACCAGCCATTTGAGGTTTTGTAAAACATTGAAGCACAGCTCAGAGTCAGTGTGTGTCGTGCCTTGAGCAGTGAGTGAGCTGGTGTGTGTGTGATGTGCAGGGTAAGCCCCCTCTGGTGATGTCCCGGCCGTGCATATGCATCAATTACAGTGGACGGCAATGACAGCTCACATCCATATGATAAACAGTCACATCCATCTAATAAACAGTCACATCCAACTAATAAACAGTTACATCCATATAATAAACAGTCACATCCATCTAATAAACAGTCACATCCATATGATAAACAGTCACATCCATCTAATAAACAGTCACATCCAACTAATAAACAGTCACATCCATATGATAAACAGTCACATCCATATAATAAACAGTCACATCCATATAATAAACAGTCACATCCATCTAATAAACAGTCACATCCATATGATAAACAGTCACATCCATCTAATAAACAGTCACATCCATCTAATAAACAGTCACATCCATATGATAAACAGTCACATCCATATAATAAACAGTCACATCCAACTAATAAACAGTCACATCCATCTAATAAATAGTCACATCCATCTAATAAACAGTCACATCCATATAATAAACAGTCACATCCATATGATAAACAGTCACATCCATCTAATAAACAGTCACATCCATCTAATAAACAGTCACATCCATCTAATAAACAGTCACATCCATATAATAAACAGTCACATCCATCTAATAAACAGTCACATCCATCTAATAAACAGTCACATCCATATAATAAACAGTCACATCCATCTAATAAACAGTCACATCCATATAATAAACAGTAAATAATAAACAGTCACATCCAACTAATAAACAGTCAATCCATCTAATAAACAGTCAAATCCAATAATAAAGTCGCAGTCACATCCATCTAATAAATCACATCCATATAATAAACAGTCACATCCATATAATAAACAGTCACATCCAACTAATAAACAGTCACATCCATCTAATAAATAGTCACATCCATCTAATAAACAGTCACATCCATATAATAAACAGTCACATCCATCTAATAAACAGTCACATCCATATAATAAACAGTCACATCCATCTAATAAACAGTCACATCCATATAATAAACAGTCACATCCATCTAATAAACAGTCACATCCATCTAATAAACAGTCACATCCATATAATAAACAGTCACATCCAACTAATAAACAGTCACATCCATCTAATAAAAAGCCACATCCTTATAATAAACAGTCACATCCATATAATAAACTGTCACATCCATCAAATAATCAGTCAAATGAACAGTCAGATGAACAGTCACACCAGAAAAAAGAACAGTCACATTCATCAAATGTGATGAGGAATTAAATGATGACGGCAACTCAAATCTGCCATTAATATGTAACAAAAAGTCTTGGGCCTTACAAATGCATTTAGCCATTACTGAGGGAATCCAGGCAGTGTTGTTTATAGCGGATTGTGTTATCTCACACAGACAAGCCGTGCAGAGACACAAACACACACAGCCAGACTCAGACTAGCTCATAAG